>JABMBV010081820.1:0-12599 GCA_018906735.1 Mesochorus sp. PSUC_FEM 10030011 | reverse complement strand
ATAATAATTATTCTTTTTAAACGAGACGACACACACGGTTACTCTCGATTATCCAGAATCTTCGTAATACGAATCTGATGTCAAAAAAATACAAATAAAAATTAAAACAACGTCAAAAATTAGGTGAATATAGGTTAAAATACCAACACTGCATATTGGAAAATATTTGTGCATGAGATTTAATGTATATTTGTTTTAGATTGTTGTATCTGCGAAAACAATTACGAAAAAACGAGTAATCGTGGATGGGTATTTTTAGGAATAATAGTCAAGGGCTGAGTTCAGAATTCCAACTCAACATTTTAAAACTTACGATACGTTTACTTCAAACAAAGTTTTACAGAGATGTCTCGAGACCGATTCAGACAGAGATTCGTCGCAGATTGGCGAGTGAGGGTCTCGTTATGATTTATACATCAATGGCTGCTCTCAATAACTTATTGAATTGTTTAATTAATTTAGATATTTTATTAACTTATGAACGCAATGATACTTAATTTTAGCTCAACGGTTATTTAATCATTATTGAAGATTCTGAAGAATGTTCCTAATATTCACATGAGTATCAGCATATTTTTCAAATACGTAATTAGCAACCCTAAAAAACTTTTGATATACAATAAGATATCGATTTTGCATCATTTTAAAGTTGAAATTGCCATACCGGAGGTACTTAAAAATATTTACATTTGCATGTTTACATTTGTACACGAGTACGTGCATAGATGGATGTAAAATAAAAAGTATCGATCGCGTTGAAAAAAAAAACATCAATGATTAAAAAATAAGAATCATACAATTTTTTAAATAAAATTGACATTTTTGAACACGATTTCATGCTACAAACTTTACATTACACCGATGACGTATCGCAGCTACTTTTATATGTTAAAAAGTGAAGTTTAATTTGTGAATATTGTGGAAACGACGCATTCAAAATTCATATTCGAAATATATCGAAGAATATATGCTGCATAAATTTGAATGAAGTGGTACATTTTGATATTTGTATCGAAACTTATCAAGGACACATCGATTTATTTGACTAAAATACTTTCATGAATATATTTATATTATACAGCAAAGTAAATTCCTGAATTTTATACATATGTGGATGAATCCTTGTCTGTGCATGATATTCCCACGAGTATAGCATGTATGCATCTGATGTAAGCACAAACCTCGCGCCAAATACAATCTCGGTTTCTAGTCGTGATATGCGGTAGCCTTCGATTTCCGATACATCGAATGCACGTCAGCGCCTATACTAAACGTGTGTACATAAAGGCGCGCGCAGCAACGCATATGCGTTTCGATGTGTACAAACGTTCGTGATTGGAAGGGACACAAAACACAGAGCACATACAAGCGATGAATGTAATTGTCTATTGTTATGCCATGTGCGAATGGTTGAACTTTATAATCAATTTGTAGAAAAGTTTCAAAGTTCACATACAAAATAATTTTAACCCTTATTAGGGCTAGGAATGCGAAGCAGACAACCACCACGTGGTACATTCTGGGTAACTCAAATGATCTGTAATTTTATTTTAATTTTGCAATTTTCAAAATTTTTTTGAATTCATTATTTTTTTACTTTTTACCGATAGAAAATTGAATTCCAAACAAAAAGTTACTCTTGAGATTTTTCGTATAAACAAATATTTTTCGAGATATTTGCAAGAACAAAAATTTTTTTTTTGCAACTTCGATAATCGATATCTCGAAAACTATTGCGATGCGCCAAAAATCCTTTTACACGCCATCTTATATCATCAAAAGGAAGGTCTGTAGCAAATTTCAGTCAAATCGGAGGTAACAACTATTTCGGAAGTACAGCCAGAATAACATACTCAAGTGCTCAAATTTAAGGAAATATCGATATGTAAAAATCTACATATTTCTTGTTAAAAATCGTAATTTTTTAAAACCTTCTATAAAAAGCCAGAGAAAAGATACAATTTTAAACAATGAACATCTTAATTAACAGATAGAGAAATCTTTTGGAACTTATTATATATTAAGTATTATGTTGTTTGAAAAAGTTCACTCAAATTTTCAAAAAAATTATCTCAAAATATGTTTATCTGATGATTTTACTTATGCTTTATACAGAAAAAAAAAACATTTGAATCCATAATGAGTTGAATAGAAAATTCGCAGAAAAACTTATAAAAATATGTAGAATGCGATAATGATTTTTCAAAAATATGGTTTTATTTTATAAAAATCATCTGAAACATCCTCAATAACTTGATATCGAGAGACTATCATGTTTCTTGATATACATAGAATAAAATCGTATATGTGGAGTGTATCGTATTATCGGTATTGAGAGAAATTCAAAGACTAGCGCTTAGTTTAGGCTTGTTCGGAAAACATACGTCGTCCGACCGATCACTGACTCGTACTACTGACAACTTACCGCCTACGGCCCGATCAAGACTCAAATCTTCGAATCCGATGATTCAATTAAAAACATTTGTAAGACGTGGCGATAATGGAGAGAGATACAAAATGTAAGGATGTATGTGTGCGAAAGTGGGGAGAATTTTAATTCCCCGCATATTCATTGTATCGGCTAAGAGGACGAATTCGAGAAATTCGATCAATTCACTCTCGGCTCTCAATGGGATAAGTACCAAATAATAATAATAAAATCGTTGATATAGTTATTTCATCTTTTTTTTTATTTCTGCTCGAGGTTTTATTTTAATTCCTCTAAAAATTTAATTCCTAAAAATGAAATTTTGTCACATTAAATAATATAGTCTATAATTTTTATTAAAACGAAATTCAAGAAAATATTGTTGCACATTAAACACCGCTACTGGTGATGAAGTTGAGCGGATTGATAATAAAATAGACGTAATCGAAAGCAACACAAAATAAGCATACAACACAACTTGTAAATTATTCTCGATGAAAATTTTTTTGTGCTATTTTCTTTTTTATTGGACCAATTGAGTTTTTAATCCTTTGAGGGGCACATTTTTTAAAAGAACCAGTCACCAAGATCGAAGTGTTTTATAAGGTTTTTGGATTGCTGATAACAATTCTGTAGTCAGATTTTTTAAATAAAAAATGTCGAATTCAATATGGCGACTATCTTTAGCTAAATTCATAGTTTTTTATTCAAATTCAATTAATTTTTATTGAAAAAACCAGTGTGTCATTGAATTCGAAAAAAAATATTTATGATAATACTAATTATAAATATAGACAGTATATGATAAACATTTTCAAAATTATAGTTTTATTCGTTAACACATAGCCGATTTTTTTTTCAATCGATTGTTTATAAAAACGAAAAAAACAAAAGCCAGCCAAATTTTTCGTAAATGGTTATATAATCTAGTTACCTAAGAGTCGAAAAAATGCCTTAGTATATAGTGTAGAATAAAGAAATGAAACATAGAAAAAATGAAAAGAAAATAAAAATAAAATAAACGCCCCTTAAAGAGTTAAGGGGCTCGATGTCCCTTGAACAACCGAATAATCGTTACAAATCATTTCTGAAGTAACTCTAAACTGATCATTATTCTGCTCCATTATTCATCATATTTGATATTGCTATATGTTGGTTTAAGGAAGCAACAGTTGCTGGGAGATTACGGGGACTAAGTGCGGTTTCTCAATGATGTTGCGGTATACATACACATATATATATCGGACGCACTCGACAAGATTGAAAGAAACAGAATAAGAGGCTGAATGCGATCATACCGATGCTTGTCAAGTTTTCACACCACGTCAGCTTAAATTTATCGATCGAAACCGCCCTCTTGTTCTCATTAAGTGAAAAAAAATTACATTATAAAATCACTAGTATCCGGTTTTATATGTAAAACTAACTTTCTCGACAGTCATTGTCCTATTCAAATTTTGATAAATTTATTTATTATCTTTTTTTTATTTATAAAAAGATATTAGGAATGTATAAACACACAGTTGAAATGATGAAAAATAATTTACATTTCCTTTTTGATTGTAAGACCAATGTTTAAGTTCTTAAACATTGATTATTTTATATTTTTAATAATTCATTAATTCCAATATCAATTTTAATTTTACCATGTGAGTAAAGCAAATAAAAACAACCAATTATGTCGTTCATGCAACAAATACTATTTTTTTTTTCATTTCTACTTAAATTTGCGACTTTCTTCCAAACAAAAATTTAAAAAGAGGTCCGCACACTCATCGATCGAATCATGGTCTTGAATTCTACGTAAATTTATCGAAGAAAGCATTTTCAGTTTTTCCAAAATTATTCAATTTTCCTGTCAAATTTTCTAATTTTAATGTCCGATAGAAGCTGTCTCTGGCTATTACGAACGTTTCAAAAAAAATGTAGCGGTGTAATAAAAATGTAATCGGTCGACACGTTCTCAAAAATGATGTGCTTATCAACGAAAATTATTTCATTTTTATATATGTAAATCATCGATTAAAATCATGTATGAAGATATAGAGGCTGAGATCCAAATTCTCTAGAATCAAACAGGGAAATAATCGGTTGATATCACAGAGTGTATAGACAGCAATGTACGTTAGACGGGTTTATAGGACATCGTGGCTCTTGGATATGCGTGTCTATATATATATATAGAGGAGGGATAAGGACTCCCGATGCCGGAAGTAATCGTCTACGCGACGCTGCACCGAAATGCCTTTGCCTTACAGGTGCAAACTTCCCCTTATACGTGTACGTAAGCGACTATATATAGTCACAGAAGAGAATCTTAGAGAGACAAGAGAGGAAACGCGGGAGAATGCGCAAGAACGAGAGAGGAGCAGCGAGTGCAGAGCAGTCGAGGGTGCACACGAGGTTCCACAGGCGATCTGTATTCCGAACAATATATATAGTATTATATATCGTACGCGAGAGGATGTTGAGCAAGGAAAGGAGGATTCCAATAGCTTAAGCTCGTAGCGTATACTCGAAGAGAGTATAGAAGAGACGGGAGAGAGGAAGGATTTTCTCCTGTCGTATGTTATGTGTAGCATGTGTAGTCCTCAAGTAGAAAATACGTACAAGCAAGATGAGATGGTAAAATGTTGGTATAGCCCGCGTATACATATGTGTGTGTGTGTGTGTGTATATACGCGAATAGACGACGATAAAGTCGCTAAGTAAACCGTGACACGTGAATATTTGGTGTCTCGTCGCGCAAACTTGAGGCCCAACTTCCGATAGCAAAATTCACACGTATTCTACTCGAAATTCGAATATATACGATTGCCTCTGATGCATAATACATTCGGCGACAGATGAGAAGGGATAAGAAGCGCCATTTTCGTATTACTTTTTTGTGATACTAGAAAACATTTTTGTAGAATTTTTCTTGGGGAAGCAATGACTAAAAGGGATTAGTTGATCTTTTTTTTTTATTCACAATTTTTATAACTTCTTATTATACTCGGTAGATGATTTTCTATATCGATTGAATATATTGATGTACGAAATTTCATTTAATTTATAATTCATTGAGATACAAATTTATTCGATGCGTTTAGCCTTATTTTTTTATAGTCTTATTATATTTACTGTAAAATACATTATTAAATTGGTATATTAACCTTCATCATTAGATTTTATTACTATTTAAAAAAAAGTTATTAATTTAAGCATTCACATAGGTATACGTACGATTTTTTCAAAAGTGATAAAAAATAAATCTCATATGATCGAGAAATTATTGAGTTATTTCTTTATTGAATGAATGTTGATTTAATATTTACAAATCATTTTCAAACATTTTTGTATATAAAAAAAATTGTGTTGTAGATATTTTTTTTAAAATAGCATATTTTTTAAAAATCATGTTTGAAAAATGCATCCAAAAATGCACTGTTTTACTTGAAAAATCATAACTCCGTCAATTTTTAATATTTTTCGAAAAAATTTACACTCGATACTCTTGAAATATAATACATTAAGAAAAAAAAAATACTATGATTGCACGCGTTCGACAAGGTATTTATGTCGTCATATATTAAAAAAAGGGTAATTTTAACGTTAAATTCTTAAATAACTTTTTTTAGTGCATTTAAATTACAAAAATACATTACAATAATCAAATTCCATAATATCAATTCATTAAAAAAAATCGTTGAACAAAAAATGACGATTTATTTGCTGCTGGTCACACTAAAAAAAAGTCTGGTAAACAAAATTCGCGATTTTTATTTGATTTTCGACGCTTTGGTCACACATGGGTCATAATGATTCGAGCTCTGATAAGAACGGCTGCCATTTCTCAGCTAACGCTCGTCGTAAAAAATTTATAATTTCTACCTGTAAAAAAGATACCTCGAACTACTACCAGGTGACACTCAAAGTCGCACGAGAGCTCGAGCTTTTGAGATATTTCAATTTTTCTCTAAATCGACGGTATTTTTGAAAAGATCAAAAATTTTTAAAATATATATAAGCTAATCCAAATTATCTTCATTTCGTAATATTACAATTATTAAGGAATAAAATGTGTAGGAATAAAATTAATATTGACATATTTTGTTTCACCAATCTACATCTTGTGTCACTTTTGATCGCATAAACTAAATGTACGAACCATCGAAACACCTACAAATTTGAGTTTTAATTAACGATTCATAAAAATTTTTTTATATATATGTATATACATATAGTAGGAAATTCAGAGCTGAAGGAACTCGATCTAATCTGTGCATATGCATATAATAACTCCTGAGAAATACAGTTCCCTTTCTATCTGTTATACATATATACGGAATACATAATATAATCCCCGCCCGATAAGGATCTCCGAGGTTCTGAAACTCTCAACGTGTGTCACGAACACTCGAAACGTTTTGGCGAGTTTCACATTGCTCCGAAGTCTGTTGGAGAAACTCTCGTATACCATATCGAGACGTCATAGTGACATTTGTATTATATGTTTCGTACGACAGTTCAATTGCTGGCAGCCAAAAGGACGCAACAAAACTTGTGTGATAAAGTGAGATGAATTATGGAGGTATATATACGGGTACAAGAATCTTCATTGAGAAAATCACCGAATTTAAACCCCAGTTAGATATGAGCATAGTAATTATGACTTATGGTATTTTCAATAAAATTTTCAAAAGCCCTGGGTTTTTATCGAAAGAAATATTAATAATTTTTTGTACACATTTAACTCGATGTCTTACACAGTTGATTGTATGCTTTTAAACACTTTATTAATCAATAAATAAGTAATAATCTTCGTAATGCTCATTGACACTGAGATCATGACTTTTTCAATGCCAAAAAATTCTATAAAGATTATAACAATACAATTATTAAATTATTCGTTCGTTCCTTTCTATTCGTAAAAATAAATATGCGTTAAATCTTTGATAAGAGCCCGTGATTTTCTGTAAAAATGGTTTCAAGTTTGAAATTTTCGGATTTTTGTTTTGTAAACGAAAAATCATTTGATTAACCCCCATAGCCAAATGTACTCGACCACGAATATCAAGTGATATCTTAGTTTTTAAATCGTTTTATTCTATTTTAATCGATATTTCCGCCTCTATCAATAATGTATAATAAATTAAAAAAGATTTTATCGACTAACAATCGAAATATTCGTTATCAAAATTGTAACTTTAACGTATGGAAGCTTTCGAAAAATTGTGATTTTCAATAATAAATATTTCGATTTCTAGCCGATGAAACTTCATAAAATTATACACATACTTAAGTATAGTTTTGAAAAAACAACGCAAATTTTCAAGAATTTACCACAAAAATAATTTCAATTAACATCCCTAATACTTTGTCTGTAAACGAGGACATTTTTGTCCAAGTGAATACAACTTTTTTTTTTTATATCTATGCTAAAGAGAATAAAGGCGGGCACTTCTTTCTGTCCATAAAAAAAAGTTATGTACGAGGGGGAACTAACTTTTTTTGCAGACAGAAAGAAGTTTCAGCCTTTCCCCTCTTTAGCAGTTATAAACAAAAGTTGTTTTCGCTTGGACAAAAATGATCACGTTTACAGACGAAGTGTTAAGATTGACGAAAGTCGAGATACGACGAGAACAAACATATATGCATTTCATGGCTACTTTTTCGAGGGAGTCCATATACAAACGCAACGATGCAACATAAATGTCGCTTCGAAAGTAACGTACACAGTTCATGATAGTCGTTTCTACATTTACTACATTCTACATTTATTCGTATAATATCGCGAGTTTAAATCCTGACAATAGAAAGTACAATGGATCGTGTGTCTACCGCAAGCGACTGTATATCGGATGTACACGCGGGATCAAACAAACTTCAACTGCTGTTTTCGTATACAAGCGTCATAAACTTTTGTGCTCTGCCTGGTACACATATACTTCAACAAAATTCCTCCCCATCTACGTCTGAATTTTCACTCCATGTTTCCTTGCACAAAGCTTCAAGCTTTTGCTACCTCAAAGTTTCAAGTATCTTCTCTTCTGATGTAGACAACAATTCCTTTTTTTTTTCTTGACATTTACTCTTACAAGTTTTCAACAAAAATTTCAACCAAAAAAATCCTCGATCTATATATTAGGCTTTAAACAAAATCAAGAGGAAAATCTTCGAGAGTTTATGATTTTATATACACGTGTATTGAAGATTTTTTTTTCCTTTCTTTTAAATGATCGGTATACGTTTTTGTTATTCTGAACCAAGGATATAATTAAATATCTCTCATATCTTCCCTTTTCTTATTCTTGAACCTCATCTCTATTATTCATTCCATGAACCATTTATCCATTCGAAATACCCTCGAGACGAGAGGAAAACCAAAAATGGAAGAAAAGAAGAAAGAAAAATTTCTTCTTTGACACATATGTATGTATTTATCATATATTTTAAAAATATGCATCACCTATGTATTTTTATATCACATAAATGAACATGCGTGACAATTCGTTGTAAGCGAAGTACATCGAAACTCGGATATTACATTTATCGTAATCGTGCTATACAAGTCTTGTTAGACTCAATTATACGAACACATGAATAACGGAGTGGTTTGAAACTTTACAACGAGCCACTATATGGACCGATATCTCGCTTTCTCTATCCCCTTTTTCACTCTTCTTTTGTGTCTCTTTACTTTTCAATAACTTTTCTTCTTTCAACCAATGCTTCGATTCTCATTTTATACTCTTTCTCTTATTTTTTGTTCTGAGGACTCGAGTGTAACTCTTACGATAATATCATTTATAGTTTAAGGTTGGTTTGTCTGCTGCTACTATTTTCTATCTAAGGTTTTCTTACTTTATTTCAAAAATGAGATTTCAGTCGTTTATTTAATCTTAATTACTAATGATAAGGACAATTATCATGATAAATATGATGATTTTATAGAATTCGAAATTAGATTTTTGTATGCATATAAATTATTCTAAAAATCATTTTATACTTACTCTTTGGACGGATCATTAGCCGAGGTATCGCGATATCGCAGACGTAAGTTGGTTCTGATATCATTGCTGTCGTTCATATGTCGCATGCCACTCAATTCAGCCGGCAGCAAAAGCGCAACTTCTGTAACATTTTTCAAATCAAAAGACCTTAAAGACTTTAATGACATTTTTATGTAAGATAGAATATTATCATAAAGCGCCATTATGATATATGATATAATTTTTCAAATGAAAGATGTGCTGAACAAAAGTTATTTTATTGAGAGTGAGTCTCACCAAATAACAGCCTGCTATTTTTTACCAACATAAAATGAAATTTTTGATAGTTAGTCACACTTGACAAGCCATAAGCCATAATAAACAATTTTTGCTATCAAAACAAATGTGCACGTTGCAGCTCAGGTTAGAATCTTTGTATTAATCATTAACAAAAGCAAAAAATAACAGGTTTAAGAGTTGGTACATGATAACAAGCTGCTATTTGGTAAGACTCGCCCTAAATAAAGTTCTTTTAATTTTCTTTTTATTCACATAATGTTAAGAAAATCTTAAGGATTATTTTTAAACAACAAAAAATAACAATTACCGGATAATTATAGTACAAATTTTTTATTTAGTTGAGTAGTCATTTGGTGAGTTGATGTCTTCTGCTACCACTACTATGACTTCGTAGATATGTCAATACTGTCCATAACATCATACGAGTAAAATCAGAATGATATTGATAAACTTTACAATAAATCAAATGTGCTTTATAAATCATCATGGCACATGTTTCAAAAATCAGTGATTTGGGCTATACTAATATCTTCATAGATCATACATGTTAAAAATAATAAAATGTCTTTTGGCTAGCTACGATAAGATCACCTTAAAAGTTACCAACGTAATTTTATATCAATTAAATGAAAAAAATAAATATTGTCCTGAACATCTGTAATTCGGGTATTATAAAATAATAACTTCCATAATATAATCTAAATGAAACAATCGTACTACTAATAGAATTAGTATACGCAATAGATTGAAGTAAAAGAAAAACCCGACTTAAAATAACTTTGAATCGAATAAAACCAATTGTTTTTTTTTTCCAATGTACAAGGATACTCTCCGATGGATCGATCTTTACCTGGTTTCCTCTTGATTCCTCTGTGGTCCAAGAGGAAATTTCCTCTCTGGGAACGTGTATTCGAGGTTGGAAGTTGGCTTTATAATGGCGATATAGAGCCACAGTACATGTAAGGTATTTTGAGAGCTTTACAAGAGAAGCTCACGAATAAAGGGTATATAAGTGCTAGCGATGGAATCGGGCGCGAAGCGACCGAGTATGCATCAGTTCCAGTGCAGCGCAAATCGAGAGAGTATATATCGGATTATATATCGGCGACGATCCGTCGCGATCGTTCCAAGTACAAAATTATCCCTGTGACTTGGATCAAAGACCTCGCTCGAAGCTCGCACCGCATACCCATTGTAATGGAATCCTACCAATTAGAAGAGACTCCGCAAGTCGCACCATATATATGCAACACTCTGTACACCCCGATTCCAGGACCGACACACATGAACCCTGGATTCTATACCGGAGAACAATTAGCCGCCCTCAGAATTCATCCCAACGACCCTACAAAGGATTTCTCGCGGTTACTCGATCGTCCTTGGCTTCTTGACTAAACGCGATCAATATACAGTTGAACTCACTTATTTTCAACTCCTCATTCCTCTCTTTTAGCACAGAATTTCTCATTTACCGCTCTATAGACAATCAACGTAGATATTCACCAACATATTTGCGCATAACTGCAATACTACAAGTTTGAAGTTAAATACCTCTATTTACATATATTTTTGTGTATGAAATTCGAAAGTGGAAATGAAGGAGAAGTTGAAAATACATGAGTTGTTTGGCTTCAACAAGTTAAAAGTATATACTTGAATTCGACTGTACTTTCAACTTATTCATCATTCCCACTTTCGAATTCGATGCAAACTTAGGGCCAATTCGAGAATCGTTAAACTCGGATTGGTTAGCTTGACTGTGAAGTTAGAAGTTAGAATTCAAGTTAATTACTCCTTCTGCCGAGGCCAAGTGTAGAAGAAGACCATTTTCCCTTAATTATCCTTTCTGGCAAGCACTTAACTGTTAAATAAAACAAGTTGACTTCAAAAAAAGATCGATTTTACATGAAATACCCCATACAGTTTTTTTTTAATGATATAAATTTCAAATGAACATTTGATTTTTAATTGAGTAAAAATGATGTAGGACAAACTCGTGTTTTTGTGTTATTAAATTTTTTTTAAGTAGGCATTTGAAAAGAAAATGTTTCATTCGATAAATTATTCGTGAATTTTTCTTTTGAATATGTTCTTTTTATATAAATTCAAGTGAAATTTAATTATGATAAAAGTAATTTGTGAAAAGAAAATTCTTTGAAAAGAGTCCCTCTCAGTTTGTTAAAAAAAAAAAACACCTTTCCATCAGGCTGCGAATCCGCATCTTAACCATTTCACGATCCCTCTTAATCGCGCGACAGTATGCTGCATGTATGCTGAATTTCCCGTGCAATTAACCCTTTCTCTCTAATTACAGTAATTAATTAAATCCCGCTTGAATGGTGCGCACGTTTCGTGGTGGCAGAGCCCTGTGAATGTGTGATGGCCAACGTAACACCGTAGAGGTTTACAGCGAGTCCTGAGAAGCCAAGTTTGTGTTCACGGTTGCGACAATAATTTTACTCGCGGAATTTATATAGCGTTGCTGCTGCTGCTGCTGCTGTTGCTGCTCGTTTCAGCATCTTGAGCATCTTTATCACTTTCTTTATCACCATACTGTGTCTTTTACGAGAACAATTTGCGTCACGAAAATATATATTTGTTAGAGGCTATATATAAGTGAAAAAATATACTATTACATTTGAATAATGTTTACTTCTTTTTTTTTTTCTTTTTCAACGTATAACTTGCCTTTCAATGCCAATTGAGGATTTCGCTTGTGACATTTGGTGCCTTGACAGCCTCGATACTGCACCAACTGTGGACAGTGCTTTCCACCGTTTTCCGCAGCTCTCTCAACCATTCGCGTTCTTGATTGTGCACCCGGTCCACACTCGCTGTTGCAAGGTGACCAAGAATCCCAACTAGAGACGACGCAATCCAATACTGAAAAAAAATTA
>JABMBV010081709.1:0-12636 GCA_018906735.1 Mesochorus sp. PSUC_FEM 10030011 | reverse complement strand
TATATATGTATATAAAGGCGAAGGCAATGCAGAGAACCCAATGCGCCGTGATCTTAGAAGATTCACCGGTGAAACTGAGAGATCTTACGGTGCTTCCGTGTGCGCAACGAGACACAAACAACCACTACTGTACGCTATAAAGTTTCTCCTCGTGAATATGTACCGCCGAAGACGAGAGTGCTCGCGAGATTCCATTTATATTGCCGCACAAGGAATTTCCGAGAGACGAGCAAAAAAAGGAGGAATAAACTGCTGTCGTCGTCTTGCACATAGATCGACACACGTATACGTACAAAGACACATAGTATATATAAATGTGTATACGTGTGTACCTTTAATATGCTGCCAAATAAGTACTCTCAAAGATTACGTTGTGAGGATTGACGGGAGACGAGAAGAATTTTTATCGCTTCGAGTCAATCCCCGCGTATCTGCGCCCTCTCTCGCGTTCAACGTGTAAGGAGGCAAAAGAGTAGTGGTCTTGGAGCTGGATCAGCAGGTAGCCAGAAAAGAGGGTTAGCTCTGTATGCATAGTATAAACGCTGATAATCGCGGTAGCTTTATAATACATATACATACAAACTTTCCTGTGGAGAATTCGACGTGATCGCTTTTGGACGCCATTAAGGCCCATCTTTCTCCTTTTCGATCGAGCAATTTCTCATGCCTTCGAGACTCCGATGCGGAAATGTGTCGTGTGTCTTTCATCTCTATCATTTTCTTTTTTCAATCGATTTCATGTTGAAATAAAAAAATTTTAGCTGCTAATTCTTTTTCTATTTTTTTTGACTTTTTTCAGGCTGCATCTGAATTTATTGTATAGTTTTAAATGTTTAAGGTCCCATCTTTCCAGATGTGCTTCTATCTCCAAAGATTTTTGACGCTCAATTCCTACTCTTTCGTCCTTTTTATTTCAAACTTTTGAAATCCACACTAAACAATCCTTTTTTTTGTGGCCCGGGAATTTGTGCAGTTTTACATCGATCGCCACTTATTGGCTCGTGAAAACTTTTTCACGAGGCATTTCAATAACTGTACCGATATACAGGCATAGTATTTTTTTTCCTCTATAAGCTTCAAAGTGCCGATCACTGTATAATATACCCCCGCTGTGATTATAAAAATGTCTACCGGTAGTCACCCGAGAGGGTGGGAAGGGGGTTAAGGCTCGATCATTTGCGTTCGATGGAGCGCTGTAGAGTCACTCTTCGCTCTCGTCCGATCCTCGGTGCGATAAGAGAGTGATTGACTCTTGAAACGAGTCCAGCAGCCAAAGAAGAAGAAGAAGAAGAAGAAGGAGGCAGCAACAGCAGCAGAAAGAGGCAGCGAAAGAACTACCGCGATGTGGGATATATCGAGAGTCTTGCGGTCCTTGAGGCCAAGAGTCACATACGTGAGCGTTTTCTCATCTCGGATGTATTTCTTTTTTCTTTTATTTTTTTGCTACTTTTTATCTTACGTATATCATATATAAATACACACATATGTGTCTACATGTAGCACACACATAGGCTTCGAGCTTACCGTTCGCATCCGGCGCTCTTTCCTGTTTCATTTTTTGTTGTTTAATCTTCTGTAGCACTTTTTCTTTTTTTTTTCCTTTCTTTTTTTTTTTTTATTTTATCTTCTTCCATTTCTGTTTCTTTCGAACTCTGTGCCGACGATCTTCACGACCTACCTCTTCAATTAGATTCGCAGCGCTGGCTCGTTAAACTTTTATGTTTTACTCAACGACTCGTTACGTGTATAATCCCTGTGTTGGTGCACAGATTCTGTACTATATATATATATCGTATATACGTGTAAGAAATTGTGTATAAATATATATGTATATATACGTGTACATGTGCGTGAATACACGCTTTTGCCCCGGGTCGAAGATGAAAATCTCATACACAGGTTACAACCGCGAGTATACGCGTATATATCTGTAAATACTCTTCGGAATGTGTATCTCGTATGATTTTTTTTTATTATTATTTTCTCTCGAATCCAACAGAATGATTCCCGTACAATGAGAAGCGTATATATATTAGATGATACGAAGCATTTTAGCCCCCACGGGCTAAACGTATATTCATTCGATCGATACATTTATGACCTTTGGTCAAGCGTATTATAACCGTTGTAAAAATAATCATTCGAAATTGCATTTGCATACACACGCCGACAATTATCTGCGCAGTTGTATTTTTTTCACTTTTTTTTTATATACAACCAGAAGGAAAAAAGCGTAAATTTTTTTCTTGTTTTATCGAATAACCGCGTGTAAGTATATACGCGCAATGAGAAATTTTACAATGTAAAATGTTAAGGTTGCACTAACCCGCGCGTATAGTATGAGCGACCCTGAACTTTCCAAGTCACTTTGAATTCCGGAGCACAGCGATATATATATATATATGTGTGTGTGTGAGTATAATATACATTATTTGCCAAGGCATTTGCGGTGCGGCTGTACAATGGTGTGGAGTATGTATTAGGCGCGCCCAGCCTTCGCCATCTCGCGAGAATCTCCACGGCAGCAGATGCATAAATATACATGTGTGTATGTACACTTGCACATGTGCAACGTTGGCGCGATAACTCGCGTTAGTTTCCTGCGAAACTGTGCGGTATATATGCATATATATACAGTAACACACGAGCACATATATACATACACAAGCACACCTCGAGAAAATAGTGAGAGAAAGAGAGCTCCCGCGACTCTCTGGACCTCCGAGCGCGACCGCACGTTCGTGAGATCAGAGGAGCTCGCGGTGGAAGCTCCCGCGTTCTCCGAAAGTTTATATATCTTTTTGTTGAACTCTGCGCCTGCACTCTCTCTCTCTCTCTCTCTCCTGGATGATATGCTTTCAGGACTTACGAGAAATCTGGTCAAGAGATATCTCACATGGCCTCTGTGTCCGCGCGGCATCATCGCGTATCGGCTGCTGCGCATGCAAATTCAACCTCGCGCGATTTCGCAGCTCCGCGGTTAATCCGCCATTTTCCCTCTCTCTTTCTCTCTTGGAAAAGTAGGGGACGACAAGGCGAGAGAAAGAATTCGTATCGGGAGATGTGGCAAAGAGAGAGAGAGAGAGAAGAGAATGAAAAATTCATGCGACCTTTGTGACCGTTCGCCACGACACCTCATCGTCGTTACTCAAAGAATCCCCCGTGAACGCGGGCGCGCGCGCGACTTCCATGCCTAATGCCGTTGAGATACGAGCTACTACCATACATGAGTGAGATTAACACCTTCACGCACGGACGCCTTCAATTACAACCTACGGGCTTGGGAGTTTGCGCGCGCACGGACAAACACGCGCATAAATATATATACGCATGTAATATGCCTTCGCGCGGAACGCCCACGTCTCTCTCTCTCTCTCTCTCTTTTTTCCGGTCACCGCGATCCACCACCAACACCATACTGGGCCCCAACAACTTTGGGCTGCGACGTATGTGTGTGTGTGTGTGTGCAATGCCCTGCAATCTCTCACCTCTCCTCTAATGCCATCTACACTCATTGCATGCAGGAAATATATAAATGGGTAGAGCAGGCGATATCTGAACCACATTTTTGGAACGGGCGCCATTAATACGATCTCGTGTCTACGAGCAACAATTTATTGGAAAAAAAGGATACTACGAGACCGCAACAAATCAACCGCCAGAATTGCTACACTTTAACCAAACCGTATATATATAAAGTTTTCACAATAAAACACATTGGTCCGATTAACGGTATCACGCTCCGGTTAGCAAATCGAGCTCGATACAAATTTTTCCCATTTTTCTTTCTTCCCTCAATTCTACTTTATAGCGGAATAACGTTCGTTTTTTTGTTGTTGTTGTTGTTGTTCTATTACGCCATCGTGGTCGCATATGATTGCAAAAAACGACGACTTGTACTAATCCGCACGTTTTTTTTTATCAACACGACACGGGTTTAAGGAGAATAATAATCCAAATTAAAATCACGAAAATCTGATAAAATTTCAAATGAAATGTATTCACTTATTTTATTGTAAATAATATTCTGTCCAAATTTCATTCGATTCTCTACATTTCGTTTTAGGCCACCATCTTCCTTAAACCTTTATCATACATTTTTCTATTCTATACTTTGATTTGATTTTTTTTTACTCGGTAGTTTTTGGGATCGTTGATTCGTGGTTATAATTTTAGAATTCGTAAATCCAAGATGGTGGATGAAAAATGCATTACAATTTATATGTAAAGAAACATAAATTATAATGTGTAATGAACTTTATATGCCTACAATTTTCCTATTAAAATTCTACAATTAGACCGAGCTCATTGGATCAGCAATCACGAATTGTCAAATTCTGATCTCAAATCCTTGATCAGCAACCTTCTGAACCATTGGGGTATCCATTGATAGCAACATTCATGAAATATTTAGGACTCGCATCCCATCATGACTGAAAGACTTAAACTATACGGTTATGTTTAGTCCCCGAAGAAAGTGTCGGGATTCCGTACGCACTAAAAGCGCGAGTATGTACACAAACACTGTAAAGTTTTCTTGTATATGCGAGTGAGTTGGCTTGCCATAAGTATCCGACACTCTCGGGGAAGACGCAACCTTGCAATGACCTCGGTTGAACCCGGTTTCTACCATGTACAACCACGAGGATATACACAACATCGCGGTGCATAGGTTTTACACATACCTTTGTACAAGAATGGTTGACCGCACCATTGGTGGTGTATCGCAACATATCTGCATGTGTTGTATATACAATGAGAGGGAGAAGGAGGGGAAAGATGGGGCAGCGCGGAGGGTCGATGGCGGTGGAGTCTCCAGGTGGAGGAAGAAGTGCAGGAATCGCTGGAATCAGTGGTACGGTTGTTGGTCACCAAATAGCGATTGGCATTGGTGGATAGGTTCTTTGGACCAGAACCAGCGATAGACAGAGGCTGTGATGCCAATGCGCTGTGAGTAGTTTGACTTCTCGCAGGGACAATAACTATGTGTATACGGTTTAGAATGATATGGCTTGTATATGGTGGAAAGGAAGACTGGCGAGCGATGCACTGTTGGTGCTCTGTTGGTTCACGGTGCCCCATGGCTAGCGAAGGCTACGCCGAGCGCTGGGACCTCCGTGGTGCGCGCTCGACTTATCGGTAGAAAATCTACTCTTGTAGGCATGCCAGAAGGACCGCGAGCCGACACGGTCTCCATCGCTTCTCTTACTCTCGATCTCCCTCGACTGAGAGTCTCTATATGTGTGTATTTGTGTGTGTATGTTCTCTCCATGATGCGAACATATACATGTGATCACGCGGTGGTCCCTTCCAGAGAGGCCGTTGCGTCTTTCGCGAGCGCGCGAATGGCACATACTGGGCACGTTATAGTGTCCGTGTAGCATATATAGGAAGAGAATGAAACAGAAAAACATGAGGAGGAAGAAGAGGAGGGAGGGAGGGGGGAGAGGGAAGAAGAAAGAGGAGGAGAAGGAAGAGAAAAGGAAGAACAAGAGCGTGTGTGTGCTACCAGCGGGAGCGCAGTCCCGATACAAGATACTGCCACGTGTTACACGCTGTTCGCCACCAGAAGAAACGGTCCTCTTGGCCATTCTTGCACACCGCCCCCGGAGAGGACAATAACGATCTTCTGTCGTTTCTTTTGTCCCGTAAACTCCATAGAATCCTGGGGCTCAGGGAGTCTGCGGATTCTCCAGGATCGCGGCAGCAGTCGCAGATGGAGCTTCTGCGAATTCTTCCGGTTCTATCGAGAACCTCGGTTTTCTATTGCACGATTACTCTCGTGTAGGTGGTGGACTCTTTTTTGTTTCTGGCTCGACACCCCCCTCCTACTCCCCATTGAGATTAATTCAGTCGTTTCGATGTTTGATAGATTTATAATTTTTTTTTCTTCTTCTTCTTCTTCTTACGCATTGAATTGTTTGCTCTTCACGAATATCACTACGATCGTTCTCTCTTAGGGAGATTAGAAATGAAAAATCTACAGTTGATACACTCGACAGTCGAAATACTTCAACCGATCGGAGTTCCAAAGAGCTTCACCTTTTCTAGCACCTTATATATATATAAGTTGACTATACATATGCATATATGTATATGCAGAGTAATGGCTACAGTAGAACCGATCGAGATCGATCGAGATTGAGATATTTGACAGAGGCATATACGAGTTTAACATTCGATCCACGATGCTCGCTCCCGGTTAGATTCCTTATCATCAAGTATCCATTCCAGGCACCATGGGCCATTTGTTAAGACGTTTATATACAGCGATCCGAGCCATATAATGTCTTCTTGTGACCGAACATCGGGGGTTTCTCGATCTGTGACGAGAATATCCAACTCATGTATCTATCCATAGAGTGAATGGAGAGCCGCTGCTATAAACGGCATCGCCCCACCATTTCATTCAATGTCTCTCTTTCTTTCTCTCCCTCTCTCTCTCTCTCTTTCTCTCTTTTTCTGTAGTCGTATAGTTTGGCTCTCGTGGTTTGACGAAAAACTGACATTTCATTGTCGTGGCAGAGAATAAGGAAAAAAAAATAACGATGTTTAACAGGGAAGCTAAGAACGAGTAACATCGATCACGTCTTTTTCAGACGAGAGAAAGAGAGTGAGAGAGAGTGACATTTAATGTCGGTGGGTGGTGGGCGAGACGCCAAAGAAAATGTCAGAGGGCAAAGTCGAACATGGAGGAAGAAGGAGGTAGATATATATGGAGAGATAAACGCGGCCGTTGCTCATTCTATGATATATATGAGCGTGTCTTGCGTATGTATTTGCCACTCTTAATGGTCATCGCGCAAAGCCTTGTACGTGAAAACTAACGAAGTTATATCTTGTACCCAAGTACCCAGGTTTGTATCAAATATATACACGAACTATAGAAGGCATACACTTATTGCTCGTGACGTATGTGTGCCTGCATGCCTTCGTATTTTGTTCAAAATGAAATCCGCTGATGATTACGAGACCTCGAAATTACTGAAATTAATTAGCATTTTTCATTTTTAAAATATTTTTCTAATATTGAAAAATATACTATCATTACCAATTAAATAATAAAAAAAATGTTGAATTAAAAAAATTTCAATAATTGGCATAATATTATGAAGAAACATCAGCATAGTACCTTTCACTGAAAAAAAAAATATTTTTAATTAAGCATCTCGAATATTCATTGAAATATGAGGTTTAACTTAAAAAAAAATAAATGGTTACCCGATTGATATTTATATTTAGTAATTCGAATTTCCAATTGAAAAAAATTGATTTATATTGAAGGCTATTAATTTGATTCTCATTAAAAAAAAATTGCTCAACAATCTTTCATTTGATTAGCACGTATATCAATGATATATCTCCTTAAACACAAATAATCATGAGAATCATTATACTCGATAGAAGATCGAGTTAAAAACAGTTGGGACGACAAAAATTACTTTACATAACATTGCAATTTCATTGAGAGACGTGACACTTCACCTGTGCACGAAATTACCGAGTGGTATATAAGAAAGCATACGACACGTATGTAATAATCAACGTAACATATTATAAAACTCGAAGAACATAATAAATGTATAACTCCTGAAAATTTTATCGTCATTAATATAATACACGTAAAGGAAAAAATTTTTTTATAAGAAAACTCGTGTATTATTGCGGGAATGGGCAATTGAACATTGAACACGTAATAATGCGATGGGACGACTGAATATGGAAAATCTCGGATCAATATATGATCTGAAGGCGTCATGAAGTATCTGCGGGAATTCGAAATAATTATATGTGCTCGAACGAACTTGAGTCGACGGGGTAGTAGATATGTTTAAAGAAATAAATAGAAAAGGAGGCGAAGGAAAAAAAAAGAAAGATTGAGAGTTATGGGAGCTCGAACACGAGACCGTCATATCGCACTAATGAGGTGGCTGCCCTTTTCGCCAACGAATTGGCCATTTCGCGGGTAATAAAGCGTCCCCCGAGCCGTGAAACCGTATCTGTCGCGTAGAAGAGAAGAGGAGGGAATACCATCGTTAATATGCGCGATATACGACACATTTTTAACGATCACGACCGCGGACAGTACGTCGAAAGACCAAAGATGACGACAAGGACACGCGAGTGAAGCGACTAAAATGCACAGCCGCGACGGGAGATTTTTCCAGCTTTCTGCGAGCTGTCGCTATATGTGCTATGTGTAGATTTCGCAAGGCCAATGTGCGCATAAGGAAGCCAGAAAATAAGTGACGCAAGAGCCACTTTGCAACTGTGCTTAAAAAGTCTCTTGCGCGATTCTCGGGGTGAAACGTTGCGAGGTTGAAAAGCTGTTGAACTCAACTATGATATTCCATCCGGTCATGATCGTAATATAATGTGTGTATAGTAGTTTTGCGAGAGTTTTATAGACAGTCATTCATTTCCGAGGAAAATCCCAATGTGGTAACTCCCTTCATCATCAACTGCGCCGTTGGAGCTTTTGATACTTAATTCAAATCCGTATATGTGTGTTTGTAGCGTGTAAAGATCGTTGCGCTGTCGATGTTGAAAATTGACGATAAGGTGGTGGAAATTAAATGACCGGTTAGCAGAACTTTTCATAATTTGCGCTCTTATCATTATATATACGACGTGAATGATTATCAAACCAGAAATATGACTCCGAAAAGAAGATGCTGGAAAAAAAATGATCTGAAAAAAAAAAATTTCTCCTCCAGTTATACAGGTTCCACCACCCTCGACTCTTCCTTTTATCAAGCACGCGTATCATCACACTACCACCATCATCATCATCAATTTTACGCTCTTACAATGTTGCAGAAAAACGCACGATGCTGACGCTTTATTACGGGCTGTAAAATGGATCGCGCCACGACGACAGGATCGAAATGGCTTCGCGCAAACAGGGAGGAGATCCAGAAGCAAGTCATACTAGGCTCTGATGATTTTCCTATAATTTGCCAAACGAGGCAATACTCGCGAAGCCAAGAAAAAATAGTGAAATAGATCGCCTTCGATAATGTGTATATCCTCTACGTAGGAACTTCTGTAAAACATTTTCACGGCACTTTGCAAGTAAATAAAGTAAATAAGAGCTCGATAGCGTTTCCGATCTCGCAGAAAGCGCATTTATGGTGTATATGTTTCATTCTATGAAACTTTGATGCGAATTTTCTCTATGTATATAAATATGCTGGTATGCACCGTGAAGAATTCAAAACCGCGGAATGCGTTGGAAGAACTCTTCATGGTTTCACTGGTAACAGAGGCGGCGGCGGCGGCGGCGGACTATCGAAGGAATATACAGAGCGAGCAACCAGAGCGTTCACTCACCCGCAAACTCTAACAGTTTTTACGATCGTGGTGATGCGGCAAAGAAATTTTGCTAGGAGGTGCACATTTTATCCTTCCACCGAAGAATCATCGCAAGAAAATAACGACTTGGTTATGGCTACTGTAAAATGGAGATATCTTGCGGTCGGTGGATGGAAGTGACGATATATATATATATATTTTTTTTTTCGATCCAAAAATATAAGAAATTTTCAGATTGAAACAATGAAAAAAAAAATCAAAGAGTGAATAGTCTCGATCTAAAAAATAAAGATAAATCGATAACAAAACAGGATAGAAAGTATCGATGTGGAGGGTTTTCGATCGCGGCCCTTTTACAAAACATGTGCGGAATACAAGCGGAGTCGTTTGTTTCATGCGACAAGTTTTCTCCCTCGTTGGGATAGACCGAACGAGAATGAAAAAGGGGAAAGAGGGAAGGCGAGGTACGATCTCTGTAACCCATTACCATATTTACCCTCGATGCGTTATGGTGTTCGATATAATATACCCAGCGAGATCTCATGCTCGTTTTATCAAGCTCGACGATGTATATATATATAAATACGTGGTGCATAATATAAACATGTAAAAAATACATATGCGCTCGTGTGTCCGTCGTCCATATAACTCGAAATAAATAAATCCATGGCTCACCCCGGATAAATCTACGGGGCACGAATGGGCGCGTGCGGATCTCTTGTATAATGCAAATGCGTCCAATATGTATCGTGAATATGGCGCTTAAGGGATATACAAGGATATTGTACCGGAGAGATGTATCTAATAACCCTGTAAGAGGATCCAACACTTCTCTCTCTCTCTCTTCTTTTCAACTGAAAAATTTGTTTATGACGAATTTAACTCTTCCAAAGCTTCAAAGCCGGCAGCAGTCTCGGTTCCGCTCGATTTTATAGATAAGAGCAAGAAAGTTAAAGCAGCCGCCCGATACTGTTCCTTTTCGCCATCGTTTAACGAAGAAGGAAAAGAGAAGTTGCAAAAAGAAGAAGAAGAAGAAGAAAAAAATGGGAATGAGACTTATAAGAGTCACGAAAGCCTTGAATCAGGCGTCCTCTTCGTTTCGTGCATATGGTGCCGATCTCAAGGCGCACACATGTCGGCGCGACTGCATGTTGAAGAATCGCCGGAGCGCATGCAACGATCGCAAATTTATAAACACACGATACACACATACATATATGGATGTGTTTGTGTATATAGCGATGTATACACGTATATAAGGATGCTGCCCACGTGCCTTTGAGAGGTCGCGGTGCTTTGCGGAATTCTCTCCTTTGTGCTCTATACCGAATCGATCTCTTCACCGCGGATTTATGGCTAATTATCGTATGTACGGTGTAGAAAATGTCGAACAAGAGCGATATAAAATGGCGACGAAGAAGCGCACAACGGCCAAAGCCGTTTCGATTTAAATGTATATGTGTACATGCCGGCATTAAAATGCTCCTTGGATATTCTTCAGTTGCATTTTTGTCCTCCCTGCGCCTGTTTTCTGCCTATGGGTAATTATTTTACACCAATATATCGAGAGCACGTTGAATTTATTTAGCAATCGATTCGATTGCACGAATATAAAGGCGCATACAAAGATGCTTCGAGATGATGGTAAACGTTTTCTGTCTTTTCTTTCTCCTTTCATCCCAATGGAAATTCAATATGAGCTTGCAAAAGATAACTAACCATATAATTTGTTTCAATCGTCGTAAAACCCCAACGTGATGTGTCTCTTTGAATCTTTCATTCTATTCCATATTTCTCTCCTTCTCGTTTCAAACCAATCAATTCACTTTCGTCTCGATGAACCAATATAATAAACCTCTCAACGAGCGCGTGTAACAGAAGTTGAAAGACGCGCGAGTTCAACTCGCGCGCGCGCGCGCGCACACACGGTTTTGTATACTATATCTATATGCTTTCTCTTACAGAGTATATTTCAAGCTCGTGTGTAACGACAGGTATGCCCATATAATATCAGTTAGAAAGAAGAGACGAACCCTGTGTATATTTATATATGAATGTATACACACATATATAGACACATCTGTGTGTTTGACGTTCACGTCATTCTCGATGAAAATAATTGGTATCGGGTAGAATAGTCATTATTATAGCAACAACGTCGAGCATTACTTTCAAAATACTTTTTTTTTAAATTCCCGTTTATATATCCTGAGGTGGAGGGGAAGGGGAGGAAGGGAGGTTAGAGCGCATCGCGAGTCGAGTATCGCGAGAGTGAGGAAAAGGCGAAATGTTCGGAAAGGTTTATTATACTATGTATAGGACTGAAGAATACAGGAAAATAGTGAGGGGACCGTATGGGCTAAGACCCATTAGTTCTTCTCGCACGTAGCGCGTGCCTTCATTGAACGCGGATGCTATATAATAATGGGAATGCGGACGGCATCGCGTCATCGCTCACTCGCTCGTTCTCTTTCGTCTCGCTCTTTTGCACTTGTATATATATATATATACTCATATGTGCACTATGTGCACTCGCGCAGTATTCGCAAAACTCTCGTTACACGGAACTCACAAAGGCTCGAGAGAAATAGAGAGAAAGAGAGAAAGAGAATGAGAGGTCTCATACCACGAGATATCATGGGACGTATGTGGAAATTTTTTTTTTTTAATTTTTATATTTTTAATGAAAAAAAAAAGAAAAATAAAACACTCATCTTCTGTTCACGTTTGTTGTGAAATGCGAAAGTTGGATAAAATACCTGCGAATAAGACCCGCATCGCGGAAGTTATAAATTAGAAGAAACGAAATGTAACGTGAGTGCGAATTCAAACGGTACGTTCTTTGACAAATAAAATGCCATTTATCACTATCAACTATGTATATAAAAAAAAAAAATTAACTTATATTCTTGGTAAACGTATCACTTCAGAGAACGGTTAGACCGATTTGACTAAATTTTTTTCTTATGTTCGTAATAGTCGAAGACAGGTTTTCACGGTCATTAAAATAAAAAAAAATTGATAGGAAAATTGAAAAGTTTAGGAAAAAAGTGCTTTTTTCCGGTGAATTTTTGTACGATAAATATGCGTATTTTTTTATGGTCCTGACCAAATTTTAAGGAATAAAAAATTTGGGATAATCATAAAGAAAAGTAAAAAAATTAAGACAAACATTAAAAATCATAATTTTTGTACCCTATTACGATAATAATGTATAAATTCACAAAAAGAACCTAAGAAAAATGACCAAAATTCGAGGCAACGTTTTTTTGGGTTAATATTTTTTTATAAGCGTACTTATATTTTCTGTTTTAGCAAATT
>JABMBV010081598.1:0-12656 GCA_018906735.1 Mesochorus sp. PSUC_FEM 10030011 | reverse complement strand
TTACAAAATGTTTAAATACATTTTAATTTACAATATATTTTATAATCGATTGAAAAACTAAAAAGTTTGAGGTTGAACTTTTCATATGCTTTTCTCATAAATTTTAAAATAATAAATAATGTATTAAAAAATCTTGGCAATTACCAATTCTATAAAATTTATAAAATCAGACAAGCAATTTTTTAATAGAAAGAAATTCCAATTCAGTTTCATTAAACCAATTTTTTTAATCGACTACATCGAGATGAATTTGCTCAAGAATGTGAACAACCAGTTGATTTTTTCGAATCATTCGTCGTAAAAGTGTCACAGCATTTGTTACCGTCTCTGGCTCTGGTCAGCTTCTTAAGCTGTTCCATTCTCGATTTAGCCCTCGTGCTACTGATGTCTAATGACAATTTTCTTGAATCGCTTTTGAGTATTGAATCGCTGAACGCGGGCTTCGCTCGGTTTTTGAATTTCAAAGTACCACAGGAGCAGGAATTTGTGCTCAGTGGTTTGGGCACGTTTTCCGTCCGAACTCCGTCTTTGCAAGAGAATATTTTTCTCTGTCGTTCCGGTGGTCTGAGCTCCTCAAAAGGAAGTATGGAGCTTTTGGGCCCTGAACATTTGGGGGATAATTCTTGGCAACTCGCCTCGAGTTGCCACGCCGTGGCATAAGCGTGAGTTGTCTGTTCCGCCGATTTCACGAATTTTCGGGTAAAAACGTCCTTCGGAAGCTTGTAGGGGGGTGGCGGTTTTGGTTGAGGTTCTTGTGATTCATACACTTCCGGTTTCGGACACTCCGAAAATATTAAAACATCACCTTTGGTTGCTTCGTACCTCGGATCGCACAAACGCGGATCATTTTTCCTCAAATTCTCCAATTCCCGAATCGCACATCTGCAACTTCGAGGATCCGGCAATGTTTTACTTTCCCAACCTAACCAATTACATAAAATTGCCAACCAAGATTTGGGCTCTTGTATTTCTTCGGGTTCACGGCAATTCGATAATTTCCGCTTCGCAAATTCCTTGTCTTTGCACATTTGCAGCTGAAGACACTTTGAAGGACATTCTGGATTGCACGGTTCGATTCTTTCAGGAAATGATTTTTTACTGGTGGACGGATGAGTTACTTTATTCGCTCTATTTTTGCGACTCCAGGACCAAAAACTTCGTGAATCACTTGATAGAACGGAATTTCCCAGATTTTGGGATACACGTTGCAATAATTTTTTCGATTGCTTACCCTGTTTATAATTTTTTTTAAAAATAATAATTTACCTAAACTCAAATGAGATTTAATATTTCAATTATGTGCCAGACCTGTAATATGAGTAAACACGGAATTTGAAGTTTGGTCGAAAGGGAAGCCATAATGGTAAAGATACGAATGATATTAGTTACATATAATTTTGAAACAAAAGCTATTTTACGTGCGTCGAGAATTCATATATTGGAAAAATATCAAATATTTCATAAAATTTTAACATAATTTTGAAATAATTGTCTCCCACAGTCTACGGCCCCAATTGTAAAGTTTCCATTTTATTTATTTTCCGAAGTCTTTCAAGCGCATAATCGTTAAAAAACAATAGTAGCTAATATTAAAAACTGAGATAACAGCGACGTATAAGCAGTACAATAAAAAATTAGGAGAGCTGAGTAGGAAGAAAGAAGAAGCTTTATATTACAAGACATAAACGAATAGCAGTGGAATGGTGTGTGGATTGATTCGGTTCGCCTACATTCCTCATTTCCACTTTATCTATATAGATGCTTTCCGCGGATTCTCTCCATCCCTCGTCATTCCTTCAGCATATATATATATAGTCGTTTCGCTCTTTCTCTCTCCCTCTCGGTATATATACGTGTGTTATATACTTCTATCTCCCTCGAAATCCAGTGCTAGAGACGCGACAAGGAAGGCTGTTTACTCAAGACACGACAATTCATTACGTAATTGAATTGAACGAGGCCTTAGCCCCCCTCCCCTCCCTTCCTTGGCATTGCTCTCGTGCCCATTCCCCTTTTTCCACCCCTCGCTCCATTCCGGATCCCCACTGCCTCGTTCACCTCTTCCATCTCGCACGCAAGAACCCGCACGCTGTTTCCCGTGCCCGCGCGTTCACCCTACCGACGATAAACCCCGTGTGTACGACCGTCAACGACGAGGAGCGATGGTGTAAGTCTCGAGCGCAGATTTCTCTCAATACGTAGTTCCTGGATCATCCCCTCCACATTACTCCAAAAGAGAGAGAGAGAGAGAGAGAGAGAGAGAGAAAGAGGAAGAGGGAGGGAAGCGACCGAATTAAACGATTAGTTAAACTGATTTCGAGTTAGGGGGAATGAATAAGTAATCGGATTTCTCGTTAAGGTAATCGCATTGGGTCCTGATTGGCTCCGTCTGCCCGCGTTACAGAGAACCACCGCGCTTTCCTCGTCACACAAACCTCGTACCACCGTAGAGTATATGTACCACTTCCCTCTGTATACGCTTTGCTATATTTGTATAGTCTTGTATACGTATATATTTATGTTCCTGCTATACCCGTAAATGGGCCGTTATCAAGCAAAAGGGCTCGAGTCACTCACCCCCCGTATATTAAACTCTGTTGGTTACGCCATTTTCTTTCCCACCTGTCGGTCAATGTACAAACGTTAGTTTAACGTCATTCTGTTCTCGTATAGAACGGATATACTGTAGTACACCTCACCGCTTTGCCATCTCTGTCTGTTTCTCTTTCTCTCTCTCTGTCTCTTTTCGTTTATACTCTGCAGTCATAGTCGCTCTTTTAACCCTGTAAGCTTTGCCTCATTCCCATAAGTCATCAGTACAATCATGTTAACGTCACCCCTCAATCTCTCTCTTCACCGAGCATATATATGTGCCGTCAATGATGACATGATGGAACAGAAACGTAGATCTCCGTGGAACTTTCGATATATAGAATGGAAAAGCCTTTGTATATAATATAGTCAGTGTCGAGGAGGGTGCGAGAAAATTGACGATGCGCGAGAAATGTTTACCGGAGCAATTACATTTCCGAGCGCAATCGTGATTTAAATATTGCTACGTTTTAGTTGGCGTGAACACATACCCATTGCGCTGCAATTTATGATGGGGTATTGTTATACAAATGCCATAAACCTTTTTGTAACTGATTTTTCAAGTGAATAAAAAAAAAAACAAATTAATGGGAATGATGGTACCAGCCTGATTGTAAATTCAGCGTGTTGTATTTCTTCATTTTTCAACTTACTATGTAATGGTGAGTTCGAAAAAAAAGTTTAAGAAACGTATGATTTGATCATTTCAATTACAATGTTTGATCAGCCACCGCAATGTCCATTGTGTGATTCAACAGTTTCAATATAATATATATATATAATATACTTTGTCACCGATCGTACGCCTTTCGTTGATTAGGTTTAATTAAATATCGTAACCAGAGAACATTTGGTAGCTAGAGAAACTTTGTCAAAGCGATGATACGGCTAATTCGATATCTGCAATCTCGTACACAGTAACATGTCCTTTCGGGAGTTTCGGTAGCAAAACGGTGGACGGATAACCATTGGTTTGACGATGGTGGTGACAGTTATCGCGTTGTATCAACAAGGAATAGTATATCTATAGAGATGAAAATTCGCAGTATGGGCGGAGTGCGGTAAGAGAATAGTAAGGGGATGGGGAGAGGGGCTCTACAAATGGGGTGAAATGCTAATGAGAGAGAGCCAAGAGCGCGCGCACACACGTATCAACTCCGGTTGAAACTGTCGGAGGGGCGGGGGGAGGGGAGAATTGCGGTTCGTGGCGATGCCTGGATAAGTGTGTACCAAAGGGGATGGTGAATAAAAAGGGGATTTTGGTTTAAGGGGGATGAGAAACGGGGGCGTTTACCGGGTAACGCCTACGTGGAATTGGATTGGCCGGCGTTGAAATGGCGGCACTGGGAGTACGCGCGTGGAATCTTCTCAGCATCGTGTCTTCTACTCCGTAACATTGCAAAGCACTTGTCTGTATATGTATTGGCGAGAAGAGCAATCGTTTTGACGATCACGAGAACCGGAGAGAAGCTGTGCCGTCGCGCGGGGCCACCAGCACGACGGCAACCATCCCCGTGTTGGTTCACGGCAGCTGGTCGCCGTCGGCCAGTCTTAATCCATTTTTTGTGACCGTTAATATGGAACAACTTGCCCAATTTGTTTCCAAGAGTTTCGATCACGCGAGTCAATCCCAGCAGCAGAATCGTGAAGCCGCGGTCACTTCGGCTGCAGTTAATAGACCCGATCATCACCATCCTCATCGTCATCATCATCATCATCATTACCAACAATCTGTCATTGATAAACAACGCAGTGATCATGGAATTGTTATTACGGAAATAAGTAGCGGAACTATTAGTGGTAACTGTACGATTTCCGGTACCAATGTCAACAACACCACGACAACCACCACCGCGGCAATAACACTGAGCGTTGCTCATCTACTTGGATCGTCAACCAGTGTCGACAGTGTCAGCGATTCTCGTACATATTCACAAGTTATTCACGAGCCAGGTTGTAGATGTTGCCAATGTTAATAGAGCAAACACAATCAGTGAATGAACATTGTTTTTCTGTATGGATCCAATTGTGGTTATATAGATGAACTTCGATGTTTCATGCAACACGTGGCTCGGATCGAGTTAGTTTCTAATTCGTTCGTGTAAATAAGCAACCGAATGTCATATGGTTTAGTTTCTATTTTTGTCTTTTTCAATGACGAATCTGGATTCGTTTGATAGTTTTAACTTATGCCCGGTGTTCTAGAGGACAGTTCATACACTGATTGCCATTAACTTGGCGGACATTCACGACTCGTATAATACTTTGTCTTGAGTTGTTACGAAGAAGAACAAATTATAAATTGAATATGGCTTGGATTCGTTTGCCAGATGGAAATTCAACGAGGATTAATCACGATGCTTCCTGCGACACGGAAACGTCTTTGGAAGATGATAACAATCCACCATCGTCACCGGAAGCGCGTTTACAGCCGGAAGACTTGTCGACCACGACAAAGATAAAAAATTCGTGTCGTGATATGGCGAAGGAGCAAAGCAGAACGTCGCCCGAAAATACAAAAGGATCGTCGGTAGCAGGATTAGCGATAGCAACAACGGTTCCAGCCTTCACGCTCAAAACGCCCGAGCTCAAACTTTCCGTTAGAAAATTGTTAGGCTGTCCGTCGCCGACGCCGATTGCTAATCCAATTAGGGATGATCCCGGCACACCGTGTCCAGAAATTCATACGATAACGTCCGATAACAAAGCTCATCAAAGGTCTATGGCTGATGAAGGAAAATCGAAAAGCACGGAAATTCAGGCAGCGATCACGTTGTCGAGGCAGCAATCTTTAGCTAATCAGGACGAGAGTAATGGCAAAGGTAAGATATTAAATTTTCAGGTGATATATGTAATAACAATCAATTATCCGAATCTCATATATTTTTTCAACATTTTAAATTGGTACCAACTTTTTTTAAGCGTTTTTAACGAGTCCAAAAATTACCGTTGAAGAGACGAAACAAATTCATTAATGAATACATTTGAATATTCCGTTGATAAAAAAAAATCCATGATAAAAATGTTCAGGTCGTCAGAGTACACTGCGATAATCCTTTGCCAGGTTGTGTGTTGTCCGTCGGGACAAATTCTCACGACAACTATAAAATTAAAAGAACAAATGTTTCACACCCGAAGCAATCTCCTGCCTTATTCCGATCCACCACTACATAGGAATGTCCTATAATGCTTCGGTTATACAGAAAGAGGGGATTTACCAGTGGTCATACAGAAAACTCAGAAATATCTCGTGTGTTCCGCGCATATCCCTCGCTATATAGCTATGATGCGTATGTGTGTTGAAGATAGGAGGGTTCCGATGAAACCGTCGGGAAGCTCTTTTATAATTCACGAAGATCATCCAATAAAGCTCACAAGTCATTGGGATATAGAGATTCCACTGTACATCCTCTCACTTCTACAATCTCTTTTTTCGTGTTCTGACCACCGCAACAAAGATTCCCGAGATGCTCTTATTGTGTATCCTCTCTACATATATACATTTATTAAAACAATACGATTCTCACGAGATGTCTTTATACGATACGATCTTTTATACGATGCCTTCTATTCTGTTTTTTCCCTCGTGGTCAATAAAATTAACTGCCATTTCATTCAACAATATCGAATCAGAATAGAATTAATACCATAATTGTATTCCATTTCAACGTGTTTTTGAGTAAATTCCTATTTGTTCTTGTTTTAATTGACAATAATTATAATTTCCCGATGTCGCGTAAATTTTTGAAAAATAATTCTGATATGGTTAAAACACATTGATACTTTGATGAACATAAAAACATAAGAAATAATCGACAATATATCAAGATTCGAAAATCGATCTGTTTTGGTGTACAAAATATGTTCCGTATATATACGGAGGCTGCGCGTGCATGCAGCAAAATATAGAGAGCATCAATCGTGTAACTCGTTTTTAACACGTCCGTGTTTGCGCTCGTCGCGAAAACTTTTTCGCAAGTCCTTGTAAATTCATATAGATTTATGGTTTAATATGCGCCCGCGGGTTTAGTGTGCATACACATACACTCATATATATCTATATATATAAATATAAAATATCTGCGTGTGTGTGTGACTAGATTTGCTGGGCAGCAGAGGCATCCCCGTGGAGCGAAGAGTTTGTATGTTCCGCCTCTATGACGCCGCCCACCCCCCTAAAACGTTAAACGTCATCTCTCTTGGGGTCCATAACTTTTCCCGATTAAGCGCAAATCAAAAAGCAATCTGGCCTGAGCCACCACCAGCTTGGATATACATCGAGTATATAGACATATAGCCGTCGGTGGTGCGGTTGCGACCCCTCAACAGCGATTTTTGTTCGTATTACACGTTTTATTATATAGCAGGGCAAAAGTAAAATATAAAAATATGTGTGTTACAGTATAGATCTAGGAGACTCGAGTATACGCGGTATGAGCGTAAAAGTTGTCAGAGAGAAGTTCTAATATCTCTCGCGGACTTGCGTATAGTTTTCTTCGACTCCAAATTTTTTCTTGGGCAAAGCTACGAAGTGCTGTTATACATCAACCCCAAATATACGTATACCGGACTGGTCGCGCAGAAAAGTGTGAAAGAGAATGATAGTCAGTTAGAAAAAGTAGCACTTTCGGCCTTTATCTCAGCCCCCAAAACTTGTATATTTATGGTTCACGACCCTTGTACACTGCTGCGCAAGGTCCAGCGTATAGAAGAAAAACGTGTTGGGTTTGTGATCTTACAAGGAACGATATTTCGCTATCTCATACGGTTAAGTCGACCTCCTGGCTAAGAACGAAATATCCCGAAAAGAACTGTGAAGATCCAGTCAGTTTTATCCTACGGGAGTTTGCTATGGTACATATTATATGGTACATACCAGTGACCAACGGGCGCGAGGCATGCGAGATATATATATATAACGAGGGGATGCCCCCGTCCCCCGAGCTAGCACCGGTCAAGGCGAGTCTCGGTATCCGAAATGTTTATGGGCGTTAGGGTAAATTTTTGAAATATCGTATACTCCAAACTGATTTACCGACTTGCTTCAAAAGAAATACGGGATTTCTGTAGCTCCTTAGATATCTCATAGCCCAAAAATCTTTTTGCTATATTCTATAAATGCACTTATTCAATTTTTCTTAGTACGCTAAATCTTCTGAGTTCGCTATTGCCTCAGGGAGGGAAGGGGCGGGGGGAAGGGAGATATGAAAGAAGGGGTGAGTAGTAAGTATAGTAAATATTGATAGTTGGAAAACCGGTATAGAATCAAATAAATGTCTGTAAAATTAGAAAGATTTTGTTGATTTGGACTCAATTATGATTATGACGCTAATTATACGATTCACTCTAACGTTTTTTTTATTGAAGTAAGATTAATTGGAAAACAATAATTTACCTGTAAAGTTATATCTTATTTGACACATTATGATTCGAGAGAAATAATTTTTTAAAGTTTTTTTTTAATCAGTTCATTAAGAAAATTTGTTACAAATCACCTAAATAATAACTAATAACATATCTGAAAAAGAAAAATCCGAGTTGAAATGAAGAGGGTTGTAAGTAACTTTGCAATTCCTTAAAATTTTTCAGAATCCTCTATCTGATTATCACTATCGAGATCGAAATCAACCAACTGCTGGCGTAAAAAAATGCTTATTACCAAATCCGGAAAAGACCTCTGAGTAAATAATTATCAGATTTCATGCAGTTAGTCATGTTAAGGGTGTAGGATTTACTTAAACACTTTCCCTCGGAATGAAGAACTTGCTCCATTATGAAATAATAGACTGTTTAGTGCTTTTCTAAAACGATAATCAAATTTTAAGTTTGAATAAATATTTTAAATTAAAAATGCGAATTTATAGATATCAATAACAATAGATTATTTAAAACTACAAATGTAAAGTATTTTAAAGATAATTTGATTTAAAAGTGCATAGAGATTTCCCAAGTTTTTTTTATCGCTTTATCAAGTAATATAACTTTTTTAAAAGTCAGTAAAACATTACATTTCAATGAATATTTGATAAATTTAATATTATTTAAAAGTTGATTCTATTTGTATTTTCTTCCTTTGTAAGATCGTGACGATTATTGAACCTTTCTAAAATAACAATTTTTGATGTTTGAATAAAATAATATTCTTAGATGGAGGAAAAAAATTCAAAGCGATAGTTCATTTCAGTACATTCGATGATACCTCCTTAAGTCAAGTCTCTCGTATTCTGATCGCTTGATTATTCATAGGGCACGACGATGAGCCAGCATATGTATATAAGGGATGAAACTCCTTGCCACGCGGTCTTAGCTTTCGCCGGTTTATTTATACGCGATATTTTTTTCCTACCCATGCCTGTCGTATAATAAATGTGCGTATGAGGAAAAGTCTTCTAACGTAAACTGTTTGGAAACTGTTAGAAGGGATCTGCGAGAGATACGGGGCACGGGATGAGAGAAAAATCGTAACGGCGATACACGATGAGAAAAAGAGAGAGGGAAAAAGAGAGAGAGAGAGAGAGAGTGGGTGCTCTTAGTAATCGAATTAGCGACCCCTCGTGTCCGAGTGTGATTGCTCCTGGGTTCTTGGATCTAACGCGGGGGTGATCCGGACACATACGAGCATTTACTACGAAGACCTTATTCCAGAGAGTGAAAGCGAGCTCAAGGGCTTTACTGAGGAATGAAAAGAATGGGGTGTGTGTGTGTAACGGTGCATGGGTGTTAAATTGATACGAGCTGGAGACATAATTCGAGATTGTATCTGTAATACCCTCGATATACTGAAATATACATACGTTTAATTGTTTAAAGGCATATAGATATATATAAGTATAGTTGGAACGATATTTCGGACGATGCGGAAGGTTTAGTGTCCCCAGGACCGCGTCGGCTATCGTTTTGCAATATTACGATGAGGCTAGACGATAAAGGGGGTCGCAAAGGGGCGAGGGGGAGATTTTAAACCACTGGAACGCATACGGTTGTGGGCGCGGTCGGGCTCGAGAGCAGCCCTCGCATTATATACCTCTGGAGCTATTTCGATTGGATTACATCTAGCGACACTCGCTAATTGATTAAAATCGAATGCATTATGCAATACGATGATTCACAATTGAGAAAAGAAAAAAAAATCACGTTCAGATTGCCGCAAAAGTCGTAATCGAGAGCTAAGAAAATCGTATAATAAATATTTATCCTTTTTAATCTCATTAATCTCGTAATCAAGAGTATATACAACAAGCATCGAACAAATTATTTGATTAATTGTTTTTGATAAATAGACACAAAATTAAGATAATTATTACCGATACACAGAATTTACGTTTATCTGCGGTGATGAAGATATTAAGGGAAAAGGGAGTAAAGGGTCTTGAAGCAGGAACATTTTCAGAAGATTCACTATATAACTGTATGTAACAAGATGCAGGAAAACCGAGTGTGTCCGGAGAGCAGAGGATATACTTCACACCACTTTGCTAAATTATATAAATCAGGGCCCCTTCGTCAAGGGAGAGCGCACTATCTCTGGGCTTTCGGCGTTGAGGTGTACTTAATCGTAGACCGCCTTCACGGGTTTCATCTCGCGCAACCGATTTGGATGTCGGAGGGAGAGAGGACTCTCTGGCGGATTCCAGACCTAAGACGCCATTGCGCGTATATATACATGTAGTATATATGTGTGTGCACGTTTTCCCTTTAAACCCACCTTACATAAGACGCTCGTTATATTATGCTACGTTAACTTTACTACACACAGAATTATATATTTAGCAGCCGAAGGGCTCCCGTTTCATCCGAATCCCCTTTTATAATTTACGTCAAGTACCCATTAATTAATTCACTACCTGCAAGGTTAATTGTCGTATATTTGACTCGAGGTGCCACTCGCGGTTACTTTTTCACTCGGAAAATCAAACTGATCAAAGTTTTCATTGACTCGCGTCCGGTGTTACACGCGGTTAATTTTCTCTTTCAATTAAAGTAATGATATGACCAGATAATATCGAATTGTTAGGATGACAATTAAGAAAATTAATCTATGAGCATTTCCTTTTGAAAAATTAAAATAAAAAATTAATTTTATTCAACTACGAGTTTGAACGATTTTTTAAATCACTTCCAATATTATACAAAAGAACGTGCGACGGCGTAGAAAAATGCGAAGACGATGTATAGGTGGCGAAGGAATACGCTAATGTCAGCTAATTGGAAAAAAGTCCCGATGTCCCCAATGATATAATAAAAGCTAGCGGTTGAATCTAGACCCTCCATCTCTCATCCCAAGTCGCGCTCAAGAACTCGCGAGATTTACGACATGATGGCCACGAGACAAATGACCCGTGAAAAGCTTCGGGGAAACCTAGAAACTTTGACGCTCAAATTTCTCGTCTATGGCGATGATGAGTGATTGTAAAAATATAAATTTCGTAAAATATAAATTTTTCATAAATCGGATCATCAGAATTATCGCTTAATATTTTCTATTACTTTACTCAAAAATAAATGCTCTCTCTCTCTCTTTCTCTATTTTTTAAAATGATATGCGACATTATAATCGTATAGGTCCTGGTTGTCGTGGGTCAAGTACGAACAACAGCACCAGCGGAAATGGCAAACAGAGAAGATCGCGAACGAACTTTACTCTGGAGCAACTTGCCGAGCTGGAGAGATTATTCGACGAGACGCATTATCCCGACGCTTTTATGAGGGAAGAGTTGAGTCAGAGATTGGGTCTGAGCGAGGCGAGGGTACAGGTCTGGTTTCAAAATCGTCGGGCCAAGTGCCGAAAGCACGAGAGTCAACTTCATAAAGGTAAAACTGTCATAAATATAAGAAAATTATTGAGTTTGAAAAAATGGATATTTTCGATTGAAAATATTTTTCATTGTCATGGCCCATTAGATTTAACCTTTCGCGATCGCATTAGGTCTTTGAAAACCAGAATGAAATTTCGCTTTGTGATTTACAGCCATTTTTAGCCATTTATAGCGTAACAAACAATAACTTTTCTGCTTTAATAAACAATGATTCTCATTGTACAAACATTGAAGAGTAGTCAGGATGTTTTTTAGATTTTTTAAAGCATTTCAACCAGTTAAAAATTATACGCAGACACAGACGATCCAGTGCAATCGCGGAAGCAGCGAAATTACAGTGCGACCGCGGAAGGTTAATTTGAAACTAAAAGCTGACCTGACAGACGTTATCCTATCCAAATTTCAGTAAATTTGTTTGTGATCTTTTTGTGAATTAGTCTATTATGATTGAGTGTACTTACAAAAATGATGGTTTTTAAACTTAGTCTAAATATTTTGACTTTCCTTCGTAATTATCATAGAACATTTCTAATTTTTCAATTTTCCAGGCAACTTTTCCAATTTTTCTTTCCGCAAGAACCTTTCTCAGATATATAGATTATTTTATTCGTAATAATATTTTTTTGAAAAAATCGCAAAAAAAAATTAAAAAAAAAAACGATTGCAATTGGTGAACTCAAGGCGTTACAGGCGGAATGGTCCTGGCGCCTCGAAGTCCTCCGACGTCCTTGGAACCTTGCAGAGTCGCGCCATATCTCCCGGCTCTGAGATTGCATCCACCGTTGCAATCTGGCACGAGTAGCGTTAACGCGACAGGTACATCGGGCTCGGCATTTGATCCTGCTGTTCTGCACTATGCTGCAGCCGGAGGACTTTTCTGTCTTCCGCCAACGAATCATCCACATCCACTGAGCCTTGCGGCTTCGCTCGCGGCCGCTGCGGCACGTTCGAAAAATTCTAGCATTGCCGATCTCAGGCTCAAAGCGAGACGACACCAGGAAGCATTGGGGCTCGACAGGCCAGCGTAATAATTGTGTTTTAATTACTTCAAAGTGATGCAATTTTCGAACTTCTTTTTTGTTGTGGATTCACGAAGCTCTCGGAGATACGAATAGTGTGTGTGCGTTTTTTTTTTCGAGAAGTACAAAAAAACGAACGACTATTGAAAGTGGAATGGTCGACTAAATGGCGGCTCGATTTCCTGGCATTAATTTGGTAAGATTCAAGCTATTATTATTATTATTATTA
>JABMBV010081487.1:0-12657 GCA_018906735.1 Mesochorus sp. PSUC_FEM 10030011 | reverse complement strand
TTCTCAGCCTACTTTTGCTAATATCTTGGTTGTTCTTAAAATATATCGGAATGAGGTTGATAACTAGGGTTGCTACGCAGAGTGCTTTGTTATCGACCTATAGGAACGCGAGTCATCTGAATTCAGCGAGTTTGCGAATGCTGTAAATTGAAAAATATTCCCCGGTCGGGTTAACACGTAACATCCCATTACGACCAGGAATCGTAATTTTTCCCATCGTTTTCAATTTTCATCATTACAGAATAAGAATCTCTAAATGAACTTATGGTCCTTAGTACTTTTGAGTTTGCTCCTTCAGAATCTACGGTCCGAATTGGGTATTGTCCCCCAGACAATAAACAATGCCAGGCTTTGAACAAAAAATGAAAAACCCAAAATTGGTGACACTTTCAAAAAAAATTTATTTCATTGAAAATACTCGATGAACTCCTTCTTCTTTTAATCATGAGTGCATGAAATAGTTATAGTTTAATGAGTTATTTTGAAAATGTTTCATTATTGTTATTTTTATCCCCAAAATGGTGTTTTTGCCCTCACAGTGGCATAGAAAATTTTGCGCTTCGTGTCTAATTAAAAAAATAATTGGATCTTCATGAAAATTGATATTCCAAGGTTCTTAAGGTCACCAATTACGATTCTGCTCGCAAAAAAAAACAGAAATAAAAAATGGTGGATTAAAAATGGTCGAAAGAAATGCAAAAACTTATTTAATTCGAATAATATGTGGCATTTGATGATTTTTGAGATCGCTGATCACGATTCTGCCCTTCTAATGCCAAAAAACAAAATGCCGGATCCAATATGGTTGACCAAAATACAAAACCTTATTTGAATTGTGTTAACAGGATATTTCTTTTCGCATTGTGAATTGTTTATAAGAAAATTTATAAACAAACTGTCAAAAATTATCTCATTTAGAATACGAATAGCACCATTCGAATCTACGAGTAAAACCAAAAAGGAAACCTTTATAACACTTTTTGTCAAATTTATCATTATTGGTGAAAATTTGTCATAACATCACTATAAACGAGGTATTCCACGCGAACTCGACTAATTTAAAACGTGACCCTTTTTAATTTGTCTGAAACTTTTTCATGTAGTAGTATTCCAATGAATACATAATTCAAATTTTTTCAAAATTTTTACACTTGACCGAAAAAGAGTTTTTTTTAAATAGTGATATATTCTTCAAAAACTGACCAAATGAGGTGTACTTTTTATTTTTCATTTTTAAATGGACTTTAGTAGAACATTATTGCAAAAAATATATTCATCGATCTGATATTTAATTCTTGGGTTTATTTTTCGAAATAATGTTCATTTTTTGAAAGTACGTCATTTATAACTTAACATGTTTTTGGTTTAAAAAAAACTGCAACTTTTTCATTATTTCTGGCATAAGACTCATAATGGGCCAACATTTTTTTCTCTTCTTTCTCGATTGAAAAGTACTTTTAAAAAATGAACATTGTTTTCAAAAACCTAAAAATTCAATATCAGATTGATGGATATATTTTTTCCGATCATTTTTTTAGTAAAGTCCTTTTAAAAACGAAGAATTAAAAAAAACTTGATGTAGTTATTACATTAAGAAGTTATCACTGTTTGGGAAAAACGCCTTTTCTTTATAAAAGTCGCAGCTTTTTTCCGGTCAACTATACAAATTTGAATTAAGTATTTATCGGCATACTACTACATATCGAAAAAAGGTCGCGTTTAAAGTGGTCGTATTGGCATGGAATAACTCATATGTAAATTGGATTTGTTTATAACAATTTTCCACCAATAAAATAGAGTCTAACGAAAAAATGTTTTAGAGATTCTCTTCATGATTTTTCTCGTACAATCGAATGACGTTGTTCGTTTTTTTTAAAAGAAAAAGTTTTTGATCATTTGTTTCAATAACTTTTTATAAATGATTGGAAATGCAAAAAGAAAAAAATAGATGTCCATTTTTTCGGGTTATGCCATGGGTACAATAGTTACTTTGACGCTGTCTAGCCTAGATTCAGCTTGGGAATTTATGTGTTCATGGATTTAATCACTCAAATTTTGTAGATTTTTATTGCGACTGGATTTTTAAAATCGCAATTAAAAAAAGAGATTTGATAAAGGGTGACTATTTTATGATTCTACACATATTTTTGATCAATCTTCGATCTTCTCTTCATCAATATATTGAAGGCGAAACAACTGAAGGCAATAACAGCAACCATTTGACGCCCTTTTTAAAGATGCTCAGCACATTCCTTTTTAATATTTTTATACCTATCCACATTTATAGGATACTATTTTATTATATTAGTTATTTTAGCATTACACTTTATATAATGCAATAACCAAGTTCGTATGAAAATGGAGTCATTGGTGCAGTGCCTTTGATTGAAAAGATAAATAATTTATCGTTTGACTTTTCACAGGTAAGTGAAAAACTATTTCTAACCATATCCTATTTCCAAAAACATTGTTGTAACAGTGGACGATGTATCAGATACACTATTTTACAAATGTTTAAATTTAATTTATTGCATATATTTACATACAATATTCTTATTAGAGCAAATCTACATAAATAGTGGTTCAATTTGAATGTACTGCTGAATGTATTTTCCTTATTTGAACTTAACTAGGTATTTACACTTAATTTATTCTTTTTGATCAGCTTTTCCATAATGATCAAAAATACACGTTGAACTTAACCCATTAATACTCCAAAGGACAACATTTTCAAGTCGTTCTTGAGCCTTCCAGATGTATAGAAAAACTTTAAACATTTTTAAAAAGACGATTATCGAAAGATATCGAACAATGGTTTCTTTCGAATCGAACGAAATCTAATCAAATTCTACGCAAAATTGTGAAAATAAATATTACAAGTGTTTTTATTTATTTTTTAACAGTTGCATACTTCGAAAACCTATCTACATTATAATCGATGTTTAAACTGAGAAGAAATTCGGTAAGTAAGGTTTGAATATTTGTGGTTGCAACAAAATGGTGGCCGAAATGGTTTTTTCTAACATTTTTTTTTTAATTTTAACGATTTATGCGATAATTTTCTTTAAATAGAAATGTCTTCGAACAGCAGGCTAGGTAACGTGCGGCCGTGAGATTTCATGGAATCTCAGCGAATTTCGGGATCTGAAATGGGAGCGTGGCTAAGCCAAAAGGTTTCGAAGAGGGTGCAGTGCGTAATATACATATCTATACACTTTAGCACGTTTTCGTGCACCCCAATCATGATTATACGATTTGCCACTAGACGTGGCAAAAAGACATGATAATTTTTGTCAGATCCCAATTCCAAAATAGGAAAATGCGTTCGACTTCACTAATGCCAATATAAAGCATGTACTTTTACAAATGTTTACATATTAAATCCGAATTTCAAAGAATGTTTTTTTTTCTCTATGTTCAATAGTTAGACTACACATTGGCAAAAACGAATTCATAACAACAAAAGTAACGGAGTGACCATTGTAAATTCTTAAACCTAACACAGATTTGATCTCTTGAATGGAGTCACGCGTACCATTCCCATGTGTATCTCCTCTCTGCGGTACCCAAGAAGCCCGTTTTGGAAAGGTCCGCTGCTTACTAGCTTGCTACTAGCACCATTTAACCCATTAAGGCCCAAACGAACAAAAATCAAACGTTAACTTTGATTCTTTAGCATACTCACAAAAATGAATATTTTTATAGGAGAATAGTCATTACTCATTACCTATGTTTTGAGGTTGCTCTTTCGAATGCCGTTGAGAAAATTTTGAAAAAACGACATATTATCTTACTTTTTTAAGGTAACGTGAAAAAAAACAGGATTTTTCACCGTTTTTTTTCAAATTTCTTCATTTTTCGATGGGAAAACATTTTTTTATCGCTACCAAACTTATTAGAAAAGTGATCCCGATACTTGGACAAAATAATCCTGCATTGAGAAAAAAATTTTTTTTTTGTTTTTCCTTAAAAAAGTAAGATAAGATGTTTTTTCAAAATTTTCTCAACGGCATTCGAAAGAGCGACCCCCAAAACATAGGAAATGACTATTCTCCTATAAAAATATTCATTTTTGTGAGTATGCTAAAGAATTAAAGTTAACGTTTGATTTTTGTGCGTTTGGGCCTTAATGGGTTAATTACAAATTAAGAGCAAGCTAAGAAAAATCAATTTTCATATTTTATTCATATCAAAATACACGGCGACACAATAACTAATAATCGATAAACTTAATCGAAAAGTAGTGACATAACACAAAGTGCCGATCAAGCTGCGGTGGCTATCGTACGCGGTTATAGAGACAACGTTGTCGATACTCTCTTTCGATTGGTCCTAATATTTTAGCCTATGAAAATTCAGCGCGAAATATAAATTTTTATCTTTGAATCTTATATTTTCTAAGATTCCCGAGAAGCTTTGGACAATGTGCTCCAACGGTAAGGGGAATAATCAATATGTCCTGTCACAAAAAACATTGGCCAAAGCTTGGACCCGTTGTCAGTACTGAAAATTCGTATCTGGGGACGGATAATTTCAAAAGTGCTTTGTTCCATTGAATCTAAAACGACTTATACATATCGAAGAACACGTTCGACCCACGCGTATCCCGGCACTCAACCAAGTTTCCCACGGCGTCTGGACTAACTCGTTATATTTTATTATTATTCACGATATATATGTATTTACATAACGTATATAGTCTGTTTTATGTATATATATATATATAGTAAAAATACTAAGCTCGGATATTCTACTCGCGCGACTTTATCCGCGTTCTTCGTGCTACCGTTCCAAAGACGCCTATAAGCTCTTTCAAGCACCGGTTCTAAAAAGAACCGATTGCCATATTTGCGCAAGTTCATGAGGTAATTGTTAATTATCATTATGCGATAGTAGTGACAATAACTGCGTCTGCACAATGAGTAATTAAATGTTTTTTTTTTCTTCCAACGACTACAACATTCTCTCATAATCTTTTTTTTTCCACATAATCTATAAAAACACTCGATCGTTATAGCTGTTTATTCTTGTCCCATCACATATACATATATGTGTGTATTCTTATTATTCTTTGCATATCGTCATTATTACTTCGAAGAATGAATCTAATTAAAATTGTTGAAATAAATCATATAAAAGAAAAGCAGTACGACATACGCTTATTGGGCTTGATCCCGATTGTAATAAATAATCAATACAACGGTTAACGGTCGACTGAATTCGTGGTTGAATCGACGCTAATACAATTACTATTTATTATTTCCCCGTATAAGCAATTTATATATATTTTTTGAAACTCCATCGATCTTATCTCCGCGATTGTAATTCGCTCGAGACTTATTGATAGACTTCTGTTCTTTCACCTATCGCGTGTAAATACAAAACGATGTATTATAACCCCGCGAGCATCTGTTAAACAGTACCTACGATAAATTCAATCTCGGGCTACTGCGCGCGCATGAGAGTGCATTAATTATCAGTTTATCAGTTCTTATTAATCGTTAATTCTTCATATTCCTCCACCTTTCTTACAATAAATAGCATACACACGTGTATACCATTCTTCTTCGGCATTTATTTTCTCGTCTCCGTGCTGCATTTGCCTAGTAAGGTCTTTGAAATTTGTATTTTATGCCAATCGTTCAATTTCACACATGGACACATCGCATTGCTCATACGTCAGTCTGGCTTTAGGCCATCGATATACATTGTCACGTGTATTTTTCCATACAGTATACATCGGTTATAAGTAATAAATAACCACGTTGAAGCTACCGTGGACTCGCAACAAGCCAACAATTATTATTTCTCCATGGACAATGGATATATATTTCTGAGTGTCGCGCATTTTATGCCCACGCTTTTATTGTCCAATCTCAAGAAACGTTATCTTCCACGACGATCCTATATATACAGTGGTGTGCAAAAGTTTCGGGCCACCTTATTTTTCATACACATTGCACAGATATATACGATGATAGAAGAAATATTTACGAATAATTATAACACATATTTACGTGTATTTGAAATCAATCGATTTTATATATTGATTTTGCTCTCAAAAAATTAGTGATTCAACTTTTTTTTCAAGTAATTGCCACAAGAACGAATCTTTCGACTTGATCGCGTAACAACAGCGTCAAAAAGTTTTGATTTTACTTCAGAGTGAACTTTTGGCTGAATACAGGTTGATATTAAATTGTATTAGTGGATATAACCCTAGCGGACTTCTAGGGATCGGATTTTGCCATTTGCGCATGATTCAAAATACACCGCTGGATAAATTCTGCTCTACGATGTCTCATTTTCTTCATAATACTCGTCTTCACTATAGTCAAGCGTAGCATATTTATTTTTAAGTAACTATTGCAAAGTTAAAAGCCAATTTTGAAATTGTTGTCCCAATTGGAATTTTTAAATCAAAATTTTGATTTAAAATGTGCTGCGCCTAACCAGTGTAGATTAGAATTATGATGAGATATTTCAAAGTAGAATTCACCCAGTGGTGCATGCATTCTGAATCATGCACAGATGGCAAAAACTCAAAACTTGGTTTATCGGAGTGTCGGTACACTTAAAGGGTTCTGAACAGAACAAAAAGAAGTTTTACTTGATATATTAAATAATATTGTATTAATTATATTTACAGACATATACTCAACAGTAAAAAACGCTCTTTAATTAAGCGTTTTAATTAATTTAATTACATCGATATTCAACACAAATTATCTGGGACATAGTCAGTAACTGGGCCGTTTACCTTACAATGTATATGAAAAGTAGAGTGGTTCGAAACTTTTGCACGCTACTATATGTAAATGCGTATACGATATACATGTATAATTTTTTTTCAACGTTCAATTGTCATGGATGTTGCAGCTCTCGTGCACAGAAAATTCATTAAAACATAAAGAAAGTTTCAATGATTTTGTTCTCCGATTTCTCGCTATTATTATCGATTCCAGAGATTATGTCAAGCGTATAGAGAGTGTCTTGGTATTTTTACGGCCTATTCATTTGATTTTTTTTTATACTTTTAAATTATGACAGGTATGTAGAAGCAAATGATAATCGATGATCAAAGACCTTGTCCCAGTGAATAATTTTCATTGTAGTTAATAGTGTCGTGTTACAGAGTTGTCCAAGATCTTGTAGAGCCTCGAAGCTGCTAATTTTATTCCATTATCGGCATCGTCAAATGCGTGACATTAATTATCACGAGAATCAGCTTCCAATGATTTATCACTACCTGTTTATCCCGAAGATTCCAACGGTAAATTAATATTACGATTGTGTTGTTACACCTATATAAATGTCTGCAAACATTAATTTTTGTTATTGAGAAAAAGTCATTTATTAGGAAAAAACAAACGATTAATAGTAATATTCTTATCAAATATTATTCATCTAAAATAAATAGACCGATATCACACCAATGGCTGAATTTAAAAAATCCACATTTTACTTGAATAAAAAACATTGTTTACAAAAAAATATACGTATTTGAATATATGAATTAATTTTTCAGCGTCTTTTTTTTAACGTCCTTGGAATACTCGAAATCTTGATGGATCGAGTCGCGTGGGAAGGCCTGAGGCCGTAACTCTTTGTCCATATTTTTTGTCCAAAGAAAATCTAGCTTTATTTCTTTCGAAACCGCGTCGAAGGGAACTTGGCTCGAAATCTGCAAACCAGTTTCTTTCATGCTTGTATTTTGGGTGCGTGTGTGTGTGTTTCTTCAAGATAATTAATCCACGTGGCTCCAAACAGGACAAAGACTGTAAGCCGTTAAAAACTCTGACATTTTATTTAAAATGTTTCAAAATAATGAACAAATTTCGGAGTGTTGAGAGGTTTTAACCATTTTTAACCCTTTGCAGCATACATTTTTCAGATAAATGGTATTTTGCATGAAAAGTATTATGCTAGGATTTCCCGGATCGCTGATTACGAATCTGAACTAAGATTTTGAGCATTTAAAGTGACTAATTGATTATTTAAAAATTATGGCTACTATCTTGAACTCGTAATTTGGATTTCTCAAAATCTGAGTTTACATTCGTAGTATGCAGTCCCGAAAAATCCAAAACGTTCTAAAAAAAACATTTGTTTTTTTATATTTACAAAAAAACACGAGGAAAATCCTCCTGAAAGTCCCAAATTTTGATGGTATTTTTGGATCAACGAATTCTCCTAAAAATTAGCATACAAGGATTTTTGGGGTCAATTAAAACATGACTGGATTCTGCTAAAATTTGGCATATAGGGGTTTTGAGGGTCACTAATATAAATCTGACCTTAGATTTTTTAAATTAATAATGGTGGTTTTTTCACGTAAGAAAAGACAACTATTAAAAAAATGTAAAAATATCTTTTTATTCAAAAACTCATGTAAAATACAGCTGTATTTTTTAAAATCTAAATTCAAAAAAGGGATTAGTGGTTGACGTTTTGCCGTACACACAGAAATTTGACCAGGACAATATTTGTTTCAGTTTATTTGGGTTAATATATTTTAATCAACGCACTTATATTTTCTGTTTTAGTAAATATTGCCCATGCGAAGCCGGGCGGGTCACTAGTTTTCAATAAATTATTTTACAATAATTAAATCTGATCACTTAACGTGTATTTTTCCCATAGTATTATGATTATAAATTATAATTTATAACGATAGGATTATCTGAAATCGAATTAAAACTTTCAAATCACAAAAAAAAAAGAGAAATATGTGGCGTTAGGTGATGCCACTATGCTGCAAAAGTTCAATCGTCGAATCGCACCCATAAGTCAAGAGATGAGGGAGCGTCTCGACGCCGCAAGTTATTAAATAATATCTACGAAATTATGGAAGAATTGAGGATGTGAAAATGAGGCCAGTAGATAATTCCGGGCTCCAGGAACGCGTTCTAATTTTGTCGGGCAATTTCATGGATACACATGCATCGTTAGTGTATTTGCAATCCTGTTTTCTCTTATACGTCTGACGAACTATCGCAGCCCCGCAGTAACACACTTGTGTGTATGTATATATATATGCGCGATAACATAAAACTCTGTCTTTCGCGTCTCACTGCTGTCGTTTGCAATTGTATTCTCGTACGATAGTAATGGACGGCGTGAGACGAGAATACGAAAAAGAAAAGAAAAAAAAAATTCAGCACGTGAATAAACATCGCGAACGTTGGAATAATTAAGTATGATTGATAGACCCACAACTCGTCGACGTTTATAATAATATTCGTAGTCCGCGTATGACATGTCATAATTTATGTTACTCTCCCCGCCGCCCCGTACATATCTCACACTATTATTTCTACGAATTTTCATGACCTACGCAATGTTATGTTTGTTACAACGAGTTTTTTGCTTAAAAATATTAGTTAAAAATATTTTCAACAAACTTTCCTGCAAAATTTCCATTCAATTTCGATCCGCATATAAAAAAAATAGTTAATTTCAAGAAATTTCAAGAAAGAAGAAAAAAATTGAATTAATTTTTTACATACATAAATAAGAAATTATTTTATCAAATTAAAAAAAAAACATAATTTTTCGCATCATTTTTTAATAATAAATAAAAGAAGGCAATTAAAGTCAGTTTATTTAATTCAAATTACTATTAAAAATTTGTGTCACATCTACTTCAATATTAATATGTAATTCAATACTTGATATGAAATTCTTTAAAAAAATTATCATTACGTTTTTTTTTAATGTGATGACACAAATTCGCATGATGTTTGCTCTCAACCATGTGAAACTTCCGTAATTAAGAATTTAATTATTCATTTTTACTAATTTTATAAAATAATACATTTCCAAATGTTTTTAAAGCACGAATCGATTCGTAATCTTGATTTGTCGTCACAGTGTAACGTTTGTTATTTATGCACAGATACGTACGTTTTATGCATATAACCATATCTCAGCGAATGGCATACATTTTTTTAAAACGTCATTCTCGTCGACACACAGATGTGTTCGCTTCACTTCTAGAATCTTTCGATTACTGAAACGCAGCGCTCTCTTATATGGAAAATCGTAATTTATCCTGGCTGACGTGCGCGGAACGATTTCCTTACTTACGGACTGTGGGCGAACAGGATCTCTTTTCGATAATACTCGATCGTTCTGTTTTTATATATACATCGCGTGGCGCTTCTGGCGCATCACTGGAGTCTTTGTTTTCATCGTGTCTTTCGCAGCTAAAAAAATCATCATTTTATTCAAACTATAAAATAATTCATCGAATCATTTTTATTACTAATGGTCATCCGATTTATTTTTCTCTCAAATGATTATTGTCTCGAATAAATCAGATTGAAACTTTATTAACGAAGTTGTATATCCGTTTTAAGAATAAAACGTTGAGGTTATAAATACATTCTAGTATGGGAATATATTAATATCCTTAATAATAAATTTAACATGATTGAGGAACGTTGGGAATCTACAAACGCGGTCATGGACGAGCTGCAAGAAAGTGCAGGATAATTAAAGGCCCTCTACGATATTTTACGATTTTGCATTTGAAAAATACGCATAGTAACCGTAAAAAAAACAATATACATCGATAGTCGTTGAGAAAATCATAGAATTAAGGGAACATTCTACTTTAAATCCTCGATTTCTTTAAAGTATTATTATAGATGTTGATATAAAGTTTATTGGGTTTAACAAATACACTCTCGAACTATATAAAAAAAAAGTTGTTATGCATTTTTGAAACCATTTTCATGGATACAAATTATAGGTAAACGTGACTCCTCGAAAAGTGACTCCCACATATTCTATTAATTCTCATTGTTAAATAAAAAACGGCGGAGATTTAAAAAAAAAACAGAAATTTTTTTTTTAAACTGTTTTTGGATTTAAAAAGTGGAAATAAAAATTGTAATACGATTGTAGAAAGAACTGTAGGCTATTCATGTGTAGAATATGTAGTTGAAATTTAAAAAGAATCGATTCAATCATCCCGAAGAAATCAGGGTTATTTTCAAAAAATTAACTTCCTTCCACTTTAGCCTTCTTCATTTTTACGAAAATTTGAAAGCAGAATGATTGTTCAAGTTAACGAATTTCGAGTTCAGTGACCACAAACACTCGACATGTGCGAGACATTGAAATAAATAATAATAAAAAAAATAAATTGTTGGCTCTCTCGAGTTAAAAATAAGATGGAATTCGATTAATTTCCTTAGCTCGTATATATAGTTGCATAATATATGGTAAAAGATCATTATGAAAACTGATGCTAAAAAAAACTTAACAATCATAATTATCCGATGAGAAAAGATTATGCAAAGAATTTTTCTCTTCATTTCTCGTTTCCACGTTCGCGTGAGATATTTTTATGCCATGCGAAGTCGGACCGCTCTTTTTTTTGTCGATTTGCGCGATTGGAATCTCTCTGGTATTCCCACCTCTTCCGGATTCACGCTCGTTAATTTTCCTCTCCCGCGCAGAGGCATCTCGTTCGAGCATACAATCCGCGCGAGCTATCGATTCCTACCGATCTCTCGATTATATTCATTGCCGCCCATACGCTATTTTGCACGTAACGTCAACAGGCGTTAATGCAACAGTTGTCTATAAATACTGTACGTAACATTATTTCCGCTTTGTAGCACATTGCTACGTAACTCACGTGTACTATCTGCGACAATTACGATTCGATAATTCAAGGAGAAAATTAAGAAAACAACAGTTATCTCAAGACTCTTCAACACTTTATTAATAATACATTTATTGATACAAGTCAATACCGATTTATCATTGTATATAACTTTTTGAAGTGAAACTTCTATATAAACGGGGGGTATTAGGATTTTTGTGTCACGAAAAAGCGTCACGGCCGCATGGAGGGGGTTGACGATATTACGTGGCGAGAGTAGTGCTGTTCGGTGGTGCGCTATATCCCCACTTTTCGTCGTTCTCGCGTTCAGGGTATATCTATACGCGAGAACGGCGGAAAGTGGGTGTACGGATGTAGCGTAACCGAATAGCACTTTGTGAGAGGCCCACAGCGATGGAGAGAGGGCAACCGCTGTATTACATAGATATGAAGCGCCACCATGCAAAGAGCAGGCATAGCAGGGACAGCTGAGCAGATGCTCTACATGTAATATGTCCATTAGAGTGATTAAAAAAAAACAATGAAAAAATTTTTTTTTACGGTGCCACCCTCCAGAAAGCTTTCGGGTGATGGCGAATACGCCTGGTACGATATGAGCCCATGAAGAAAAATTTAAAGATCGCTCAGCGCGATTTCATATTTTCCATTTAAATAACACGGGAACATCTTTTTATCGAAATTTTACAGCTTATAAACGGATAAATTAATTGGTATGAGTGATACATATTTTCATAGAAAATTTAACGCTCTACAAAAAAGGTCTCTTGTAATTTTTTGATAAATCCACCCGATTAAAAGTTATTCAAGGTTAAAAGTTTTATTCATCAAAAAATTCGAGTTTTTTAAATTATTTTTTCGGCCAAATTATCAACTTTTTCGTAAATTGTCATGGGATTTTTCTCGTAAATCATCCTGTTTTATGCAAAAATAAATTATTCAACAAGTTCAGAATTACAATTTACGAAAAAGTTGATAATTTGGCTTATTTAATTAAATCCATTTTTTTTTATAAATTAATT
>JABMBV010081376.1:0-12665 GCA_018906735.1 Mesochorus sp. PSUC_FEM 10030011 | reverse complement strand
CTAAAAATCTGAATATTTGAACAAATTTTTACGTTCCGGTAACACTGATTTTTTACCAAAAAAAATAATTTGATAGGGTAAAAAAAATAAAACCACAGAAATTAATTTTTTTTCACTAAAACCTCGTTCCGTGCCACTATGGCGATTTTTTGGTGATATTATCGCAAATACTGGAAGATTCTGTAATTTTTTCAGCCAGAAAAGAGTTGCCGTTTTTTAATTAAAAAAGAATTTCTTTTGTTTTTGATAAAAAAAAATCAGCGTTATCGGCACATACAATTTTTTTCAAATACCTCGCTCTAAAGTTAACAAAAAAAACTACAACTTTTATGTAGAATAATTTTTTTTCAGTTACTTCAAGTTCCCGAGATATATTAATTTGAAAAAAACGGCAATTTCTCAAATATTGGATTAAAAAATCTACAAAAATGAAGTACCTTTTACCGTTCTTATTGAGAGATCGGACTTTATGCGAAGTTTTAAGATTTTATGATTTTCAAATATAAAACGGCTCATGTGATTAAACTTTTTATCTAATTATACGTTGCGCGCAGCAATTAATATTTTTTAATAAAATTGTAATATTTTTAATATTACTTGAATATTTATCCTGGCTAAAAAAACAAAATTCAAAAATAGCCTATAAATAACTCACCGGGTAGGACGGTTATTGTCATACCTGGCATCTATGAAAAGAGCTCACAGGTTCTGACTGCATGAACTCGCTCCACAAATATTTGGCAGTAATCGACATCATTACTCATTTAGCCTGGATTATGTTTTTATTTTTAGTTTTCGCGTCAGTTTTATTTTTTACGACTCTACACTTTGTAGCATACCAAGAAATTTTCGTACATAATAATACTCAAAATTTTGTATTTTTTGAAGATTATTGAGACTTCAATATGTTTTAGATAAGCTATTGCACATGGAGCACACCTTGACACTCCATCTGCACTAGGATTTTTCGGTAAATTTTGTCGTGAAATTACAGTAAACACTGGATTCACTAGACTTGTCCAGAGATTGTAATAAAAAATAAATCCTCTTTGTTTAAAAAAAAAATTACTTTCTTCAATTAATAAAAAAAGAAAATTCATCGAAAATTTTATTTAATTTTATAGTAAAATTTGCGTTTACGGTATATTTACCGTAATATATGTACAGAATGCCCCTATACGTGGCAATCAAGTAATTTTTAAAGAAAATTTTCCTATTGTTTATTCCTATTCTGCGTTTTACCGTAGAATAGATAATTTTGTTTGATAAAATTGCAAATTATTTCTTTTTTGTGCTCACTTAACAGTTGTTGACTATTTATGTGCCATATTAAATTGTTATAAATAGTAATAGTTAAGATTCGATAGATTTTGAATAAATTGATGGCCACGGAGCTCGATGTGCTCTCATGCCTTGCTAACTAAAAAGTTTGACGAAGGGAGGGGGAAAAGAAGTTAAAAATTTTTATGTTCTTAAGGCTTGAATCTGTGTAAACTTTAACAAAAAAAATGTAGGATACAATTTAACGATGCAATTTAACGTACATGAAATTTCTCGGAACGTACTTGAAACCATATGATATTTTAGAGTTTTTCTTAAAGTACATGCCTTTAATTGTAAAAAGAAACAATAAAAAAAATTCTTTAAAAATGAAGATAAAAATTTCGATTTTTTACCGCGTATTTCAACACACAACACCTATAAATGGTCCAGTAATTGTAATTTTTACTAAAATATAATTTTCCGAATATATCTTAAGGCAAGATACCACCTTGAAAATTAAAAAAAAAAAAATGAATTTTTATTTTACCGAGTGAGACAAATCAATAAACTTGTTAATCGATTTGCGGTAAAATATTTTTATAATAGTCGAGAGAAATTGAAAAAAAAATGAAATTTTGTTTTACCGAATGAGACAATCAACTTGTTAATCGATTTACGGTAAAACATTTTTAGAATAGTCGAGGGAATAAAATCTTAAATTATGAGTACCTTCTGTTAGCACAGCAAAATGTTTGAGATAACAATCTAACCTGCCGATAAAAACGTATCAGCATTTAATATAAAGAGAACCTTCTTTATCAACTGCAAGTCAAAGTAAATCCTGATCGTTCTTTATGTGGCTACTAACCGACTAGATCATAAAAATCGCGTTGAACTACTGTGAGGTCACCATCCAAGAGAATTCGACATTGCCTTTCGTTCATCAATTCTCTATATTTTAATGTATGAAATAATAAATTTTTCTCGCTTTCTCTCTACGTGTAGTTTCAATACTATTATTTCAATGTTCATTCAATATATTGCAATAACAATGACAACAATAGCAACAATTATAATTTATTTATGGCATATGCATAACCGATTTTAAACCAATATGTCGTATGAACGCATATGTCGATGCATCCATATTCAAAATATTTTTTCTGCATATGTATACCAATAACATGAACAATAACTAGCACATAATATCGGCATTTGAATTTTTATATGCTTTGCCGTATCTCGACCAAGAGTATTGCTTCGGTCAGCTTTTATCGAGAAATAAATGCTCAATGGAAGTATAAAAAAAAACAATAGATGTTAGGTATTTGTATATGGCTGTGCATTTTTATTTCACTCGCCACACAATTCTCCTCATCAATATCCACATGACTGAATACTAACCGGTCGAGTATTCACGAAGCAAATTCGATATTTAGGTCCACCATCGATTCTCCCAATTCACGGGTTCGAAGCTCGTCGACATTTATCGTGGGACATCGTATAAAGGTTCATTACCGAAAATTTTAACAACGTCAGTGAAATAATCGGACAGAAGAGTAGCGACATGTTTGGTAATTAATTTTGCGGCAGATGTCGAGTCCGAGAGAAGAGGGGAGTGAAAGTTTTTTATTGCTTTCTATATATGTATACGTGAGACTATATACGGGTGCCAATAATCTCGTTTTGTCTCATAAAGTTTGATCCATAATCAGCTCACATGTATATGGAGCGTCAAATTCATCTATTCTATATAAACACCATTGAACGACCTGAATCTAATTAAACTTTATTACGGTAAATCAATATTCGATCATACGTAATCATCAGTGCTAGATTTTTCAATCAATTTCCAATGCTCTGTGTGCGGTGATTAATCTTCGTCGTCACATGTTAACGTATGTAACATATGTAACATCGACAACATTCTACCGTGCTGCTTTCATACTTTATCACATAAAAATGAATAAATAAAAAAAAAGAAACCAACAATAAAATATTTGTAAAAGTATAAAATCGTTTATAAAATCTAAATATTCCTAGTTTGTTCTGTCAATTAATGATCAATAGAGTTACACGTCGTATTTTACAGATATTATCTTTTTTTTTTTTATTACTATGTTAGAGTGCACAATAAAATTATTATATAAATTTCCAGTAGATATACCGAAAAAAATTTAACAGCATCAATATATCCATTTATTATTCCGGTATACTTTCAAATTTTTTTTACGCTGATCCACATTGAGCAAAAAGGTTAAATATAAATACACGGACTACGAGTGACTGCGTTGAAAACGCGTGCCTCACTAATTCTGCTGATTTTGTACTCTGGTGCAGCGCTTTTCTGCCACGTTAATGAAGATACAAACACGGTCATTGCGTATATGAATATAATTGCGGGCATGTTACACATGGGAATTTACTCGCGTGTGTCGGATCACGTATAAATGTGTATATAATTCATATAAGTATATATACCTATATACATCTATATAATATACATATTAGTATCATTGGTATGCCATACACATATAGGACGCGTGATTACATTATATTTTGAAAGGCTCGGTACATAGAAGCTTGAACGCCCATCACACCAGCAGCTCCATACAGCAGGCAGCATTATCGTCGTCATATCGCCTAGAATCGCAGGATAATGTGTCCTAACGCGTTAGTGTAACCGACTATATGGTCAAAAGTGAAGTACCCATTACATATACCGTACGAGACATTTTTCCAATTGTGCGTGGTTATTTCCACCTCGGGAAATTACATGCGGCAATAGCTCTCGATGTAGATGAATTTCCATTGTACTTCACATTCCGTTCGAATGCTTTATTATATTAAAAAAAAAACTTAAATTTATCGTATTCTCATTTCTTTTTTTAAAGAAGAGAAAAGGAATTTTTTTTATGAGTTCTTTTTAACCACCAATTTTATATTGATTCTAAAACTTTTTTTTTTGAAATTATATTAAAATTTTCAATGACGATACTATCGGAATGATTCGATGAATTATATAACTGATTGAAAGTAAAAAATTACGTGCATAAAAAATACATACATATTCTTTTACATCGTTTTACACTTTTCTTGTATTCATAAGTAAAATTGTAAGAAGCGGTAGAGTGGCGGGTTATTAAAACTGAAAATTACTTGCCATAATTTTCTCATGTTTTGAAACACTTTAACAGTACAGTATCAAAAGCTCAAGCGCGAAAGAGAAAAAAAAAACGATGTTTTCGTTTTCACTAGAACATTTAATTGCATCTTCGTGGTGCGAGGTAACGATAGAAAAAATGGATCAAGCAACGTGATTAAAAGCAGCTAGCCGCTCGTTTATAAAACTGTGAATTAACACTCAGGAGCTCTTTTAATAAAGCATTTTAAAACGGAGTTTACGAAAAAAATGAAAATCGAGCTTTTCATTACGATGTTCACGTAGAATATTTTGAGACGGTGAACGTTGAGCTCTTGTGGATTCTATAATGAATGGAAGGGACATCCGTCAATAAACTAGTACTTCAAGAAACTTTGAGAAATGAAAGTGTGTCTTTTGGTTCATTGCTTTTTTTTATTATGAAAAAGCGTATATAAACCACTGTATGTTTCATAGTTGGGATTAAAAAAGCCGTAGGCGAATGAGCTATAAGTTTATATGTATGGCGCATAAAAGCAGATGGTACGCGCAAAAAAGAGGAATTAAAAATATTTAAAAAATTAATAAAGGAAAGAGAGGAGCAAAAGTTTAAAGCGGGAAGGGAAAAACTAAAAGTCGGATGGACGAATTAATTAACGTAACGTAATTACGCTATACGCTGCTTGGCATCAGTTGAGCGCGTCAGTGAGATAATAAAACAGCGCGTTTCTCGTGCCCCCATCTCACCCTCTTCTCATCATTCGATCGACGTTCAACCTCGAGAGTACGCCAGGAAGATTGGAATGCATATAAAAAGGAAGTATAACAGAATAAAGATGAAAAATAAAGATAAAAAAGAAAGAAGAAAAAAAAAGTTCAAGCGTTTGCTTTCGTGCAACAATACATTAATTGTTGTTGGATTCTTATTTCTCAAAAAATGTTTATTCTCAAAACGTTTACAATACAACGAGGTTATATTGTACGATACAATTTTTTTGGTTTAATCTCCTGTATGAATATACAATTAACGTTCGATTTCGAGCAAATCGTAAAAAAAAAAAAATAACAGACGAATAATTGCGCAGGCATTGTACAATTTATAATGGGAGCGAAGAGTCTGAAAGTCGAATGCGGACACCGTACACGCTGATGTGTTTTATTGCACAATTTGTGATTCATAAAAAATTTTCCACAGCGTAATATAAAAATGGTATTTTTCTCTTATTCCTAGGTAATATACGAGGCAAATAAAAATGCGTTGCGAAATGGGGAAAACGACGCGAGCGGATGAAATATACAAAAAAAAAAAAACAGTAAAGAAAAAAAATTCGGAAGCCATGAATATTCACGGAGGTGCAGTGTCACTCGAAGCGTGCAAATGGTGAAAAGACATCGTTGCACTCTCCCTCTCGCTTTTTCCCTCTCTTGGGGCTGATTCGTCAATAATTCCGAGTATATACCTTTGAGACTTTTGTCCCTCATTCCTCGTTGCAACACCCGTGTCGCCCTCGCCTCAATTATCCACAGCAGCAGGGACAAATTATACGAGAACGTTGCCAGACGGTTAAATTACGCGGCGTACGCTATGCGCCACTTGGCGAATCTTGGTGGAGAAAGAAAGACCTCAATTCGACTTTCTCTCGTTTTGTAGTTGGACGACGAGTATTCCTAAGGGTGTAGAATCTTTATTTTTCTTTTTTTTTTCTTTTGCTTCTTTTGCATGGTGCTCTGTGAGCTTAGAAAGGATATAACTACGTTTGGATGTACATAAAAGAGAAGAAAAAACAGCAAGTGAAACGTCTCAAAGGTTTTTTTTTTCAAGGACTTCGCTCGAAAAAGTATTTAGATAAGTTCTGCTACAGGAAAGGTCGATTCCAGAATGATAATAAAACATCTTGATGTATTACCTTGTCATTCGATCTGTACAAACGGTTGTGAAAACAATTTCATTTAACTTGCTATTCGTATACGATTGAATCAACTGGTGAAATGAAATTCCGCACAGACTTCGATATTTTTTCTCGCATATAGATCTTGAAATGTATCATTGATTCAATGCTGATGAAATGTAATTAAACTTAACGAAGCAAATATAATAAGGGAGTAAAGAAGAAAATGTAATTTTATTGAACGAAAAAATCGTAGAAAATTTAAAGGGAATAACATTGAAAAGTGGAAAATTAATAAAAAAGCTATAATTTGTTGAAACGGATTTTATTATCTCGAATTAGTATAACGATAAATTAATTCACGTGTGTCTGTTAGATGTATCGGTGAGTTTTATATGATTTTTCATCTCACATCACAACAATGTTCTTTCATATCGTTTGTTTGATGAAATCTCATATTAATCCAGAACTCATATATGTTCTCTTTCATCATGCAAAACTGCGAGTTTTTATTTGTTGCTCTAAAAAGTTGATCGAATAATATTGGATGGCTTTTCACTCGTGATAGACGTATCCTATCCTAGAAAAAGGAACGAGGCTGTTTTCAATGGGAAGAATATTTCGCTCTTGTTACAGGAAATAATTAGTGACGGCAGGCAGGTATTGCGCGGTGGGAAGCCGCGATACATAGCGTTCAACTTTACGTTGGCATATACGTACACGTACATATATATATACTGTATTACGCGATACATAATATTACTGTACGATATTGTGCTGCGGGCGAAGAGGCCACAGGGCATTGCAGTCTCTTCCCATGATGCTGCGAAACAAATTTGCTAACCGTGCACCAAACTCGGGGTTCTAGCTCGTCGTTGCACCCCCTCTCTCTCTCTCTCTCTCTCTCTCTCATTATACTGGTGATAGCGCCACCAATGTATATCCGTTATATTTGGCGTAAGTGTGCGCGTGTTTCTAGATAGTACACGGCCCTATAAATGCTCGGTGAAGGGAACAGTGTTGGACGGAAAACGTTTACGAGGTACGATGGTTCCCCTCGCTCGCTCTTTGTATATACAACGAGTTCGCGCAAGCAACACCCTGTGTGCTTCTCAACACCGCGAAAACATAGTTCGCAGTATATACACCGCATGAGTCCAATGTTCGAATTAAGCTACAAACTACGTTTCCCCTTTCGTCGGCTTTATCATAGCTAAATGCTGCTGCTCTCATTTTCCATGTGTATATGCGCCCATAAACACAACGAAAAGATCTTTTACCGCTAATTCATATTCCATCATCCTGAAGAGAGTTCTATCGTAGTAAAATCTTTTTATTTTTAAGATCATAGCAGGCAAACATTAAATTGTGAGCATTCCAAATTTCGTAGATTTACCAAAACGCTCTTATATATCCTTGGAAAAATAAGAATCGCAGAGAAGATCGTTGCTCAAATGAATTTCGTTTCTCGATTTGGCTCAAGCTCATAAATACATTTATCCCTCAACTCGTAAACGCGCGAGTCGATAGGCTCTCATAAAAATAAATCGTTACGACCGCACGATCAACGATGTTTTTCAAATGAGCCGGAAGTAGCGAACGAAAAAGAGGGAGAGTGAAAAAACGAGAAAGAGAACGCTGACATGGCGCCACGTATAGGAGGGAGAGGAGCCTTGGGATAGAAAACTCTTTCAGAAAGCAGGCGATTTAAGTCGCGCGTTCGTTTGAAATGAAATCATTAAAAAAAAATTCTACTATGCTGAATATATGCCAATGTTTATTATTAGAATTGACGCTGGGGTCGAACATTCCGCGGCCCCTCCCGTTTCGGGACTCTGATTCAGTTGCTTTTAATACTGATCGCTACTTTTGCCAATGAATACTTTTACTAAATGGGAGAATGCGAGAGACTGAGAACGGATTAGATCCCCCATCAAAAACAGGAAATATATTTTTATCGAGCCAATATTGGTACCGTAAGACAGCCTTTTCTCGATTTGACTCTTCAATACCAATGTCAGCATCTAAAATATATACTTACATACATATAGAGAGGAAAAAATCTGGCAGATAAACGAACGAATATACAGACACCTGCATAAACGCGCCAGAAGAAAATCTGAAGGAGCACTCGTAGAAGTCGCCACCAGCAAGGAGGTAGGGAGCAGCCAGATTCAGTAGAAATCTCTCGTTATTTATTCAGAGTTGAGTAGTGAAGAGAGAGAGAGAGAGAGAGAGAAAGAGTGGAATTTGGATGATCGCCGCGCCCGCTCGGTTTCTCACCGGATCCCAACTATTCAGATCCCCTCATCCGCCTTTTACTGTCTTCCTCTCTTTCGCGATTTTCCTACCGCGGAGCAGAGCATCAGCCATTAATAAGTTTCAGCAACTGGAAGCAGATAGATTGCTTCAACTTTTGACAAAATTTAATGGATCTTGAGGAACGAGAGTATAAAGAAGAAAAACGAAAGAGATGAGCGAGCCGGTGGTAAAGAGGAGTGAGTGAGAGTAAACGAGTTGATAACGAGACGAACAAGTTAAATATATCACGCTCCACGGGGACCAATGAAAAGTTGAGTTCCAAGGAGTCTGAGAAACGTTTTTTTTTTCTCATTTTGGATGAGCTTAGATGATTAACCGAATACTTTCATTTTCGATTAATTGTTGGGAATCTCAGGATCAGCGATTATCAGAATAACGAAATATTAATGGAATATTACATATACATCCGCTTGCTCAACAAAAATAAATCTCTACAAAAGTAGTCGCTGCCACTGCAAGACCAGGAGATTGGATTTTTCCGCACGTATTAAGCAGTAGTAAAGAAACATATATAAAAGTCTCGAAGTGCCGTAAAGGAGTCGTATAAAATAGAAAATGACTGCAGTAAGCAAGACCATATCCAAGTCAAAACGACCCGATCGTGTTAGTTGCCGCGGTGGAAAAAAAAAATTGCCATTTTAATATATCATTTTGTAGCGGCGACGTCGAATCGTGCTGCAAAAACTTTATATGAAAAACCACGAGCATTCACATAGTATATGTATTTATTATTATTATAAATATACATACACACACACACACACACACACGAACTATATTTTGATGTGTTGAAGTACGTGAGGACGCAATCGTGATTTTGGTGCGAGTGCAGGATTTTCCGGTTGATGCAAACCACTCGATTCCTGCCTCTCTTTCGCTCCCTTCGGCGAACCGTCAACCCTACAGAATTTAAATCCCGTTTGATAGAGGATCGGTATAGACTAATCGTTGCAGCGTTTATATAGAGTGTGCAAGCAGTGGTGCTCTTCGGCCTCCTCCTCCTCCTCCTCCTCCTTCTCCTCCTCGCCCGGCCGCCGTTCACCCTTTAATTCTCTCGTTTAAATCGTAACCGCATAGTACACAAGCTTTGAGCTTCACCCATCATATAAACCTCCCTGCACGCGAGGCTTCAATATACACGCATCAGTCTTTTGTGTACGGGGCGCGAGAGCGGCTCGTGTATGCATTCCCTCGTGAGTGCATGCGAGGTCTTCTATTTACTTATTTATCAGCACGTCCACATATTATGGGGGCGGAGCGATGAGATATATGTGTGTATGTGTAATAGAGCAAGGAAAAGAGCTGGAGAGAGAGAGAGTGATACGCATTGAAGAGAGAGAGAGAGAGCAAGAAAGCAGACGATACATGTGAAAGTGCGTTTAGAGCCATTAAGCGCTTTAAGCTTGATCCGCGAGATGGCTCGGTGATACGGCGTATGGTGCTCGTACAACGGGTTCAGCTGGTCCACGAGCGCACTACAAATGCAAACGCATACATACACGCGCACCAATCCCAGAGATCTCTCGAGTGGCATGAATTTCGGATCGGCCGCGTAATGGGATCGATAACTCGTGCTTTACCCGATTGATATTAATAACCATCGACAGCGAGGGGATGTGTTGGGTTATCGCGCGCGGTCGTACCTCCGTATCTATATACACAGCAGCTCTCGGCATATAGCCTTTATATACATACACTTACATAGCATACACACATATATAAAAATCTATATGTATATCATACGCCACCTATACATGTAATATTTCTACTCGATCGTAGCAGCTGTTGCTGCTGCTGTTCTCTATTGCTACTTTTTTTTTTTCCTTTGCCAGGCGCTCCAACCACCAATCATTCGTGGAAAATATTTCTGAAAAATAATCCGCTGAAACATTCCCCTCTCAGTGTTGAATGTAAAATATTGAAAAATAAAGAATCAGCAATAATGTTTAGAGCTATCTCTTTCTCTCTCTCTCTGTATAATAGTGAATGAGTCGAGACATAAAAAAATATATATATACACGCACATATACAGTCGTTAAGCGTATTTATATAGATCGAGAAAGAGTCTTTATACCGAGATTATGATTTGTAGCCAAAAGTGCTACTCGTGTGTCGCCCACTTTCGAGCATGTGTTTCGCCGAATGAAACTTTCTCTCGTTCTTTCTCTCTGATACTATACAGCTCGTGCACTTTTCTGTTTTTGTTACGTGACGTTTCTAGATTCTCGATCCCAAAATAGACGCCCTTATGACTATACGTTCCTTCTTGGTTCTCGGTATCCAACCGCAAGCCCGCGACGATCAACCCAAAGAAATAAGGGTGCGCAAAGTGTACTTGAGAAGTGCAACCGACAAACTCCCACATCGTACGTATACACGCAGACACGTGGCGCATAATCCGCGACACTCGGAAAAGTGAGTGGCGGAGAGAGCATCGGAGGAAGGGTTCTCACCATCACGTACCATATTTTGAATTCCTGTACAGGGAACTAGCCCACTTTATGTGACACATGCTGTTAGCACGGGTGAATGAGCATCATGTAAACGTTGAGCAGCAGCCACTCGGTGTTCAACGTGTCGAAGCTTTGTCTCTCTCCTTTTCCCTCCTTCCACTGTCTCTCTCTCTCTCTCTTTCTGTCTATATATCTTTGCATGTGATCATGATTATACCAGCTAAGAGAGAACTAAAAAGAGAGAAGTATCTTTTCCGATCGCTTAGCAGAGCGAAAAAAGGGTCGCACTCGTTTCAGACCTCGATAAATTCAACCCGCCAACGCCCTAATTTCTATCTCTATTCCCGTTTATTGGACGTCCCTTGGGGTTCCGCACCTACACTTCAGATGGAACACAGTATCTCCCAAACTCTTCGTCTTCATCTCTCTTTCTCTCACTCTCTTTCTTTCTCTCTCTCTCTCTCTCTCTCTTTCTCGCTCTCTCTCATTCTTTCACTCGCTATATGATATTGCTCCATCGGTTTACTCTTCAAAGGCCTTTCGATCTATGCATCACTCCAGTATCCTCTCGCGGAAACATGTGGCGCCCATAGCTCAGGAAGTCTCGGCGTAGTTCACGCTCTTCTTACCAATCGTCATCTCTATGCGCGTCCCGCGTTTATTCATAACGGAAATCGTGAAACTTTTTTTTACTCGAATTCGGCTGAACCGTGACTTGAAACTTCCTCTTTCTCTTCCCTCTGCCACTTTTAGCATCTTCAGCAAGCTTTTTGGCTCCAATAATATGTATGAAAACTCTTCCTTTCCCAAGAAGAATGATTAATATAGCTACGCTCGTGCCTTTGAGAGAATTTCTCACCATCTAAAGGGCACATACATCTATATACATATACTATATAAATGCGTATATCGTCCATAATACATAATAATACTATTTGATACGTTGCAAAAGCTCGCAGATTGTGTAACATTATTCACCAGTGTTAGATGGATAATTTCATATCAAATAAATATATTTATCTGCATAAAAAATTCTAAAGGGTACTTCATAATATTATTAAGAAAATTTGTTCTGTAGGAAGTATACAAATGAATGTATCTCACAATTCTCTTTTCATAGTATTAATAAAACAAGTCAGTCAGTATTTAATTCGGTCAAAAAATTCGATTTATTAAAAAAAAAGGCGAAAAGTCGCTAATTAATTAAAAATCATATCTCAAATACTTATTTAAAAAAAATATATTCAAAGAAAATACAATCAAAACGGCAGCGATCGATCTAGCCAACAGATCCATACGCCCGAGGTTTAACCCTCTCAAGGAGTCGAAATATTTTTCCTCCTGATTTTTTCATTTGTCATTTTCTTAATCAGAAATCAAGTCATTTTTCTAATTGAATAATATTTTTTTCATATTTACTTTCACATTTTCATACCTACTTATTCGATTATCATAATATTTTCGTTCATCATTGTTTATTATTTTTGTTTCTATTTTTATTCTTAAATATATTGGGGTTTTGATGCCTCAAAGGCTTTTTCTCAAATCTATTTTCACATTATTTACTTCTTATTATAATAATAAATCAATATAAAT
>JABMBV010081265.1:0-12668 GCA_018906735.1 Mesochorus sp. PSUC_FEM 10030011 | reverse complement strand
ATATATATATATATATATATATATCGATAACTTTTACATCCCCTCTGAGGTTTCGAGAAAATTCCGGTAAAACACGGGTTAAGCCGGGCGAGAAAACAGATCGCAAAGCACACCGGGGTCTCCGGGTAAACCCTTCGTAACCTCACATTTAAATACATCGGCCACAGTGATTTAAAGTGTCATAAATATTCAATGAAAGTTTACCCCCCTTTTCTTAGCCACTGGTTTGCGCGCAGCATCGTTGCTACTTCCGAAGTCACATACATCATACTCCTCCGTACGCCTCTTGGATGCATTATCTTGAGCAGGAAGCAATTGGTCCCGCACGTTTTATCCTTGTGTTCTCGTTTCTATTATCTCAACGTGACGAGGTTTTCTTTTCTTTTCTCTTTCATCCCGTGGACAACCGCACTTTCTTTTCCTTGCCATTCTATCAAAGCTCTTGGGAAATGATCGAATCGACGACAGCTCTAAAGGCAAAGAAAATACACAATGGAATGAAGGACCTTTTAGAGGTCGGGAAATAATTTGATAGGTGCTTGATTGGATTCTTTTTGAAGTGCTTGAAAATTGTTTACTCAAGAAGCTAATGAGGGAACGATAAATTTAATAATGAAATTTCGATGCGTGGATTTATTCATAACTTATTTCATTAAAGTTAGATTTTTTTCATTAAAAGGCTATTGAACTCAAAATATTTTTAATTAATTAAATTAATTATGTCTTAGACAGGATGTTATTGTCATTTATATCGCCTTGTCATACGAGGTATCGCGGTCACGTATAAATAATTTTATAGAAAAAAATGAAGCTCAACGCAACCTCGTCAACGTTTCTCGTTGTCTAAAACTCGTCATTTTCCTCACCTCTTCATCCCCTATTCCTCCCACCCTTTCTCTCTCTCTCTCTCTCCATCCTGTGCATCATTATCGCCACCGGGGTGGATCGTTATTGCTGATTAAGGGACCGACCGTACTGTCGCAGCATGAACGAATGCCAAGGCCGCGTCGCAGCTTTCCCCGTTAATCACAGAACCACTGGGTTAAACGAATGAGTCCTGTCAGTAATTGCAACTCGCTTGAGGCTCGTTCAACGCACAACATATTGCTCTTGGGGATCTCCGGATACGACAGCTCCTTCTCGGTCCAATGCGTATTCAATAGTCAGTTCGTGATGCGAAAAGCAATGGTACAAATTTAATGGATTATAATCAATTAGCGATATTCGTTTCATTTCCCATTCTTGTTTTTCAAAATTCAACAATTTTCATTTGAATAATACAGGTCAATATCGTAAGCGTACATTAATCATTATTCTTTCATATTAGTACTAAAGCCATTCGAAGATTGAAAAGCTTAAGCCAACAAATTTGTGATGAGCGGTTTGAAAGCATTTTCAAAATTTCAACAACTTTTGAATATTCGTAGTTTTTTTCAACATCGACTTAAAATCATCGATAAATGAACCGATTAATGAATGTATGACGTATGTGACGCAAAACATGGTATCCCTAGTAATTGGATGAATTTTCAGAAATGTCAAAGAAATGTACACAGAGAACGTAATCTAGAGAAAAGAGAATAAAGCGATGCTGTAAAATTTCTGGATTTTTTTGTAGGCAAAATGCTTGTGTATATATATGTACATGGTTAAAGTACTAGTTACGGGACCAATGCTGACGATAGAAAATTTCACGGATTGATGAAGACGTGAGAGACTGAAAGGATGAGAAATAGCTGTGACATATCAATGCTCGGAAACCCTAGAGCGTCCCAGATCATAGTCGCCGTTTTCGTTTACCTCCAGTTCTCGTGTCGACTCAATTAACACATGGTGCTTGTTGAGAGTAAATAAATTAACAACTTTGCGTGTCGATTACACGAGGACATTGCGAAGAAGTCACGAAAATGTTTGATTAACAAAACTATTTCTTTTAACAAAAATTAAAAATGATTTCTATTAACAAAAATAACAATAATTCTCAAATTGGATTTCCAATTAAATAAATAAAATACCTGAGTGATTAACTCTTTCACTGAGGAAACAATACAAACAATGAAAATAACGATTAAAAAGAGTTTAACCGAGTAAGAACGATGCATGTATTCGAATGCAAGACGAGGCAGCACCAGACATAGTCGGCTAAAGTCTGGTTACAGCCTGGTAAACTATAAGTGAAACGCGAGACAGAAGTAACAACCCCGAGCTTCGAGGATTATCAACCGACTTACGAATGTTTTCCCCACCCAGTCGACTTTACGCTCGTGAAAATGCGCGAAGATTTATAATAGTGTATATCATAGTCAGAGTGAAATCCAGTTTAACAATGGTTATAAATATTTTATCAATATTTGTCGTGAAAAAATATATAGAAAAAAATAAAGGAAACGAAAGATTGTGCGCCTTTTGAAAAAAACCATTTACGTTGAATGTTCTTCTTCATTAAATTTACAAATATTATAACATCCCCCAAAAGATTTGTTTCCTTGCAGATTTTCTTCGTTAAAATGCGCAACTACTTACATTTATCTTTGTGCCATGATCAAAAGAACGAAAATTGATAAATATACATGCGCACAGATTTTCTTGCAGCTTCTAACTCTTCTCTTTATTATAAAAGTCACAATTTTATGGATTTAATTACAGTTTACAAAAAAATAAACAAAAATATTTAAATATATGTAGGGATAATTTATTTATTCTGGGTAAGATATTTGGGGTAGCGTGAATAATTATTAAATTTATTGATACAGTAATTAAAGTACAATTACTTTCAATTTTTCAATATAATGAGTTATTAGAGGGTGTAAATCCCTTCGCCGCTCTTTCTAAACTAAAATCATCCTCGACATCCTTCCCACATCATACAGCACTCTTCTTCTCTAACTCTTTACCATCCATCTCACTCACTTTCGCATTCACCCCACACACTCTTTGTTCTTTACAGCTGATCCCCCATGTGGCCATTTCCAACATTCACTAATCCTTTCTTTTATGGCACTTCTTGATGCACTACATATACTTTTCTTATTCTTTTCATACGCATTCAATCGTTCCACGAAACATTCATCCACTCAATATAAACCATTTCTTACGCGCAACATATTTTTTCATTTTTCAAATAAACACACACACACAAAATCACTGAACATACATATATTTAAAGAATAACATACAGTGTGTACCTGGTACTTGTCCATCATCCAGATTAATTTTTTGTTCTCCTACATAAATATACAAAATGTTTTTTTTTTTCTTTACTCGCTCGGAAACATTGCCGCATCTCTTGATAGGTGTATAAAATTACTGTTGACAAGCAAAGAGACGTAAATCGCGTATTAAAACACATGAAGTCGTGTGATTTACGCCTACTTCGATATCCGCTACTGTAAATGTTGGAGAATCTGTATTGTCACTAAAACCATGGTGGAAAAGATGGTTCGAGTATAATATAACAGAGATGTCATTTTGAGCTCGGTACGGTAACGCGTCCTTGCCGATTTAACGTAAAGCCGACGAGCCCTTTCTCCTCTGGCACACAGTTAACCCATGTACAGTTATCATAGGCTCCGGTTGTTGTACTTTCGCTATTGCGCTACTGGAGCTCTATGAAAGCGATGGTGGTGCACCGACGTTTCCTGCTACCGACGCGCTGCTGCCACGGTTTTTAGTCGTGGGAACGAGCGCGAAAAGTGCTCTGGTACCCCGGCCTCTATTCGTCCCTTCTCACCCAAGCCCGTCTAATTCGCCGCCGAATAGACATTTAATTTATTTGCCTTTGTCCGTAGTTGCCATCAGAGTGCTGCCAGCCTCACCCTATCTCCTTTTGGCCAAAAATACTCTCGCATTTTCCGTTGCTTTTATCCTGTGACAGAAACAAACGTGTAATGACAGGGGAAAAAAAAAGTTGCTTGTTACCGTGCTCTTTTAACTCTTATTTTCTTTATTCTGCTTACTTTGGTGCAATGTATCGATCGACGCAAAGGAAAAACACATGAATTAAAAAAAAAGTAGTAGTGATGTTACTTCTTCCTTTCGTTTGATCATCCGTTTTCAAGCTACCTTCGTCAGATTCCTTCGTTTCCACTGTCAATGCTGTTCTCGGCGTCCACTTTAACCCGTCAACAACCACACAAAAATCTAAAAACAGAAAACCACACCCTTTCTAGAACTTCCCGGTATCATATTCATCGTTGTTATCGTGCAAGCAGAAAATAGATGGCCTTTGATCCGATGAAATTTCCTACTTTATGATACCCATACCATAATCATTCTATAAGGGTTAGTAGAAAAAACGTTTGTTTACAGGTACAGGTGAGTCGAATATTCATGGAACATCTGGATGTTTCCTTATTGCTGTCTTCCTTATTTAATCAATTAATGATCGAAGCTGTTCTACATCCATTGTATCACGATTGATTAACTCAGAAATTGATAGTGGGTGGCCGTTATCGAGACTCATATAACTGAATAATGTTAAACAATGTCAATCGAACTTCTGTGTACCTCTCATATATCTGACATCCCTGTCTCTCGCGCCCTTCAATATAACTGATTGACTAACCGGTAAAGTGATTCGATAGCCCTTGAAGCACGATCGAGGATCGAGTAAGATAAGCGTAGGCGTTTCATCAGACGCACTATAGAGTATTGCAGTCTCGAGCTACAAGACAAACATAGAGAGAGGATAAGAGAGAGAGAGAGAGAAAGACGATAGTATACAAGCAGTGTGCGAACATTGTTGAAACCGCTGAGCTGCTGAGCAACGCGTTCGCACAAGCCAACAGCTTCATCATGGTTGATGAACGAGGTGTCCCGGTGGGGAGTATGCTCCCAACCACGAGCCTATCCATCTACCGCGAAACTGTGAGAGACGGAGTAAGAGCTGGCCATAAACCCTAGGCAGAATATGTTGATGCTGTTGGCTTATCTTTAACGTTGAGTGTATGTGTAAAGTCCGAAAGACCAGTTACCGATTCCTAAATTCAAATCACTGATATAAAGCTACTTTGTAATGCAATAACCAAGTGGATAATCAAAAATATCTCAAATTTCCAATTACTTTTCGCTGTATATCAAATATACAGTTACAAAATCGATTAAATCAAAATCTAAGTAGGTCAGAAGTTCGGGGTTGCAAAACACCATCAATGATCAAAGCTTTAAACGCGGCTTACGACATAAAAAATGACGCTTCAAACCCTGAATTTTTCATGCTAATTATAATTTATGTATAAGCTTAGTTTCCATCATACTCGTTCACATTATGAACTCGTTTTATCTACGTACATATAGCAAAATACGTGAGTTTAATGGATCGCAGCTTCGGCATTGAGATGATTGATGAACGTGAGGTTCTTTCATCGCTATAGAATTCCCAGCATCAGCAGTACACGACAGATGCGGGACGCCACTTATCGTTACACTATATTCTCCACTCGTCGAGGCTCTCTCGTCGCGATAACGATAACGCTGACAGGATGAGAGCAAAGCAGAGCGGAGGAAGGAAGGAAGAGAAAAAGAGAGAACGATAGAAAGAGAGGTGAACTTCTCACGTGAATGTTTTGTCGTGATAGCGCACGACTGGCTTACTTGGTCCTTTTTTCTTTGACCTCGGTTCAACCCCACCCTTCGGTGCGCATTCCATCTTTTCGTCATCTGGCGCTTGCTAGACTCATCTCTTCTATCATTTTCCCTCATCTCTTTCTATATACATTCGTATTTGTACTGCAATTCCTTCGCTTCTCTTTTTTCATCTTCTTTGTTCCTGTATACAGAGAGCATCATCTCTTTTATTTTCATATACGATGTAAAAAGGGGTCGGCTTACTGGTTAATGGTGGGTTGGTTCAACTGTCGGGCAGTCGAGAGCAAGCGGACAAGAGTCCGTGAGTTCTTGGGCTTCGTACATTGTTGGTCGAGAATGCTGTGCTTCTCGCGGTCTCGAGTAAAAAATCCATAGCCAAGTGACCCTTTAGGCGCTTATCGTCGTTGACGTCGCTCGGAGCTACTAGATACTTTTCATCTCTCTCTTTCTTTCCACGAAACCTGTACGTATGCTGAAAAACGAACACGTTGATGTTTTCTTTTCTATTTTATCAGCCACGACACGGCCAGCATAGTCAAGTGACGAACTTTTTATTCCGACTCTTTCAGCTTGTGCATCAAGACGATCATCTCGGCAATGCATCCAGCAGATGTAGGAATTGTTCCTTGCATCAAATCCCTTTTCTTTCTATCTCTGCATAAAACTTTTGTATTATTTACTTGAATATAGTTGGAACCACATTATTTAGACCCCTACAATAGACAACTCCTACAAATTGTATGAAAGACTATTGGAAAGCCTACTTGAATGAGGTATTTCCGTTGTTATCCTCTACTTTTAAATTAGGAGGGATGATGGGTAGAATTGAAATTACAGGATATAGATCAATCGAAGCCAGAATTAAAATAAATCCTTATCCATTCCGCCAAAGACTTCCTACCATCCCCTGTCATAATAGGTCTCTTATTGCTTGATTCACGTTTTGATGAACACCTCTCCAAATGGTACTATATAATTCGTCTAACCTAGGCTGATCTCGTCGGCTATCAAGCAGGACTCTTGAAGTTTCATGACCTAGCTTTTCAAGATGCTCGCTTGGTTCATAGGCACGTGAATCAGCGAGCTGCTCCATATCAAGCTGTAAAATACATCGCAAGTCCGTTGGAACTTTGGTTAAATGCCTTTGTAACAAGCCTCATGGATATTTTGCTGAGCGCGTGCCTAGAATAATATTCGTCTCTTCTTAGCTTCCACCTGGTCTTCCATCTTCCTACACGCATATATCCGCATACCAGTAAGATATACATTAGCCGAACACACTTTCCCGTTTACCGAGAGCAGTGGAAACATACGGAGAGTTTAGCGTGTGCCCACCAACTCCACAAAATTAGGTACATGCAACCATACATTTATGTCCAGCGAAATATTCCGCGCATTTCCCTCGTGGGATATTTCTCCATGCATACATGCGTGGTTTCATGTTTGTCTACTCCCCACCCACCGTTCCCTGCCCTCTCTTCTCTCTCAACGAAAATGTTCTCTTTTTCAAATCTACAATGCCAGCAAGCATCTATTGACGAGGTGGCAGCTTCTGTTGCTTCTCTATTCTTCAAATCCTTACCACGTTGCTTCAACTAACTCGCGAAGTGGATTAAACTAGCATTTTCTTCCACGAAAGTACTGCATTCGGTGAAAGACTGAGAGAGCCCAGATAATTAATTTAGTTTGCTCAGCAGCGCGTTACTGCATTGTCGCAAATTCTAGCACGCACTTTCTGATCAATTAAAGTCCTCTACCATCCGAAATTTCCCGGTTGAAACTTGCCGTACAAGTGGATCATTCGTGTTGTTTATTGCGTATACGAAGTTTCACATTGATCGTTCCTCAACTGGTAAGCAATTAAGTATCTATTATATTTCAAGTTGATCAACAATCTAAAACTGTTCTCAAAGAGTATTAAGTTTGTCTCTTCATATCTGTAGTGTGTCAACCTGTCCTAATATATTTTCCTGCGAGATTCTATTCTATCGCAGTTATAATTTATCAGTGCAACCAACCTCAAGCGCTGAATGACAGAAGCATCGGGAAAAATAGAGTTGAAATATCCTCGTCTAATGGAGTCTGTCATTCAGTGGATATTGAGAGTTAGATTGGATCGAAGCCAAAGCCGATGTTTCCTCTCTCTCTCTCTCTCTCAGAACTGTTCCAATACAGACACGTCACGTATGGTATTTGATATTGTATACGTTTATCCGCCGAAGTTCATCGATTGATTTTCATTAATCAATTCAAGTCATATTCTCCCTCCATTTCTTTGGATTGATCCAATCTTGTTCACTGGCTCAAGTTAAGTCTTTGTTTCAACCCTCAGAGCAGAGCAGTTTGGATTTATAAACGTTTATTGAAAGTTCATCTGATTATTGTGAAAGAATCCTACAGAACTCTTGACATCTTCAAACGTATTTGCAAAGAGAATCGAATATAATCGAGGCTTGGAATGAACGACGATGTATTTGTTACATAGTAGAGTTAAAATAGTGTTGGTACGTTGGTGTTAGTTCGTGCCGCCCTTCTCTCCACGTTCGCCATTCCGAGTTAAATTGCCATGACGTGGATCGCATCCACATTCCGTCCTGAGGACATCAGCCTAACATTACGTGTACCAATTCGAAGCTACCTACTCTATGCGAAAATGTTACTTCTGGAGTTCCCCTCTCTATGTTTTTCTCTCTTTTTTGAGTACATTTAATCGTAATATCAATGGTTGTTTATATCGAGTTGCCTTTGTTCGTGAAACATAATTTTACATACCTGGAAGTCAATAAGTATTTTGGCCAAAAATGGCAAATACGTGAAATAACGAAATATTTTATCTCGTATAAGGATTACTCTGTCAAAAAAGATTAACAAACAATTTCTAGAATGTTATCGAGATTCAATGCTAAAGGCATTTAAAATAGCATGATTGTCAATAAATTCTGTTACAATGTTCATAGCGTGTATCACATTTTAATATTTAATAATTCCGATAAATCGGATGAAGTCATTTATGTAAAGAATTTTAGTCTGGCGAGTTATTTATAACGAGGATGCCTTTGTATCTTGTACACAGGACGAGAAGCTTCAACGAGAAACAACTGTGATAAATATTGTCGAAATCAACATATAAAGAGCAATCGATTGTAATCTAAGAGTGTGTCAGAGATTAACACTCGAAGATAGGGGAAGCGAAAACATAAATGAAGCTTTGATCATCCCATTCCTTCTCATTATCTCATTATCATTGTCATCGTCATACGTGTATATTAATCGATAAGTGCCGAGAACGATCAAAGCTTTCCCCGTTGATTGATCTCACCGTAAAACTCAATCCGCAATATAGTCATTAACTATTCTTGCCGATTATTACGTTCGATTATACCAGAATCAATCAATCGAGTTTTTACTGGCTTTTTGTTAAATTTTCATAGCCTTCAGCAATTTACAGTCCGCGAGCTTTCCCGATGAATTTATTATCATCACTTTCAGCAATTTCATCGCTTGTCTGGCTAATCCTCGATAATAGCATTATCGATATCCGATAGATAACTGACGTGACATACCGATGCTTTTTTTTCCTCCATTTTTTGTTTTTTTTTTTACGTAAACCGTTTTTTTTTCTTTAATTTAATCGTAATGGAATAAAATATCAATAAAGAAAATAAAGAATTGTATTGTTAATAAAATATAATCTCTCTTTTAACTTTGTACATATACTGTCGTGAAGTGTAAACTTTTTTTTTAAATATTTCAACGCGAATTCTTGTTTTAAGGTTAAAGAAAAAGCTATTTATGAAAAACACATTTTTATTATACACTTTTACAGCTTCACAAGTTTTGTTCATATTATTTACAAATTTCAGATAAATTTACACACACACACATACACACACACGCACGCACGCACGCACACACACACAGTCCGCAAACAATAGTTACACAGCAAGTAAAATCGATGACCGGAGGTGTACACGTAGATATCGGTCTTGTTAGCAAGCGCTCTGGCGACAATCTCTGAGACGCTTTAATCTTTTCGCTCACGTTTGAGAAAATAAACGACGTAACAAGGTATAGAGTTAGGACGGAAGGTACGAAAACCTTCAATACGGAGGTTGGTTCGAAGCTCTTGATCCTCAATGTCAAACCTTCACAGTCTGCCCTACACCTCCGGTGGTTTTCGTTGTCGTTGCCATCAAAGGGTCTTGGGGTACCAAACGCTCTATAATCGCAGAATATCAGACGTTGTACAGGCGATGAATATTACTACACAAAGTATGTACGCCATATTTTGAGCTCATCGATTTTCCGAGCATAAGGAAAATGACGTTTACCTTTGTTTCCTCATGTAATTAGCAGCTCGTACACAAACCCAAAACATTCAATTATGTATTAATGTATATGTGAGCATTAGGGTAGTCCTTGATAGGGGTGTTAACGAATTTCGTCAAGTGCGCCCTCCAGACACGTTCGAAATCCCCGTCTAAAAAGTTGATGAATAACGGGGTAAGTTGGCAACTAACGGGGGCTATTGTTGCCGTCTTATTCGTTCTGTGATTGGTCAGTCGGTTTTGTAGCGTATTTCAAATTGCGCTGTCTGTCAGTTTGACAGTCGGGTACTGTCAGTTTGACAGTAGTGTTTACCCGAGTAGTTAGTCACAAAATCCAAATAAAAAATCCAAAATAAACCCATGTCCGCACGCTTCAGTGCACGTTGGTTAAATTGAAAAAATGTGTGCAAATCCCAGAGTCGTAAAAGGTTTTGAAAAACTATGTAAAAGAAATCTAAAAATAGGTTAAAGCATTCTTTGACCAATTTCAAAACCTTATGTACTGTACATTTTTTAAGTGAATACTTCTTAAGCGACGCTGGAGAGCTCCGCGTTTGTTAGATAAAAGTATGCTTAGGAGCTCTGCTAAAAAAAATATTAACTGAATTAGTATTAAAATCCCATTTTATTCAAACGGGAAAAAATAGAGCTTACAGGCACGTCTTATTATTAGACTATGGTTCTGGGGCTTTGAACACATTTTTAAAATTTATTTCGAACGTGTCTGAGGGGTGCACTTGTTGAAATTCGTCAACACCCCTATTACGGACCACCCTAGTGTGCATGTATGTCACTAGTAGAAGCGCCATAGAAGTGAAGTCAAGTTTCCGTGATACAACGAGTGGAAGGGTCGAGGTCGAGAGAACTGGATGACGAAGTACCTCACACGCGTTATTATGCCAACCCCTGTTCTCACCCGCACTATTACCGAAACAGTCCTCATGGAAATTTGTGACTGTGTATATATTCATCTCGCACACCTAACACTTAGCCAAGTTTCCTACTAACGGATCCCCCTGATGCGACGGTTGATTTCAACACCTCGTGCTATCTTAATGTCCCTCAACATTAAATATCCACTATTATATCAGTACTTTACAATTGCAGTAATCATCATGTATAAATGAAATTACATTGCTACCCTTATCACATCATTTTTCAACTTTTTATAATAAGAAGGAGGCAAAATCACTGCAAGCTTTTGAACTTAGCAATGACTATGGTTAAATCACTTGTACTGTTATTAAATGATGTTCTTGCATAAACCTAAAAAAAATGTAGGTTTCGATTTTTTTTTATAGAGATTGAAATAGCCGTAGAAATTTGGATCTCAAATTCCAAACACTTTTACTACGTCTTTAGAAGATATTAAATATTTAAATCGTCATATCTCGTAACTTCTCATAAGATTATATGTTCCAGACTGGAACTTCCAGTTTCGATTATAATAACTGAATATCTCGTTTGTCAGGTGGTAAATACTTTTTTAAGCATTATAATATGTTGTTCAAGAAGATTCATGCAAAGTTTCAAAAAAATTATCTTTTAAAAACGGTATCTGACGATTTTTTTCTTTATTTCGATACGCATGATTATGATTATGCCGCAAATGAAGAATTTCATTAATCTTATGAAATCCAATATGAAATAATATAATTTTACTAAAGAGAGTATGGCATCGAATCTATTGAAATGTCATATAAATGGCATCAGTAATGAACAGTCGCCTTGGTATCGTTCCCAAAGCTTAGGCGATTCGATTCTGGTTAATTAATGGAACCTAAGCAATACGCTTTGCTGAGGTCAACCGATATCGCGCTGATACGGTTGATGCTGCTTTGGCCGGGCTATGCGGTCTCTGGTCCAGAAATCATGCGGGACACTCGACCCGTCATCAATACATTGACCTGCGAGCATCCTGAATACTAACGTATATTAGCTCGAGTTGAAATAGACGGTTCGAACAGGTGAAAAGCAAGGATGCGATCTTGCGTTGAACATTGAAAACGGAAGGGATGTGTCGTGACTAGCGAGTGAGAACGTATACGGGAACCTGCACGAGATACGTGCGATGCAATCATTATACACACGATGGAACACAGACCAGAACTCACGTGTGGTTCGTGAACGGTCGAGTTTGAATGTAATATACACATGAAATCCAGAGTGAACACGAGTGACACAAACGTGTGTGCTACATATGTATATAACGATATACTTTATCGCATCAATCCTGGTGATACTGGTGCAATTAGAGGCGCATGCATTCACGGGCGCAAAACCTCTTTACGTGTCGCCCGAGGCTATAACCCAAATGGGCAAACATTTGAACCCGTATTATCCTCTTTATGTGCAAATCTGTATCGCGATAGGTAAGCACGAAACAGCTTACACACACAAAATATGGGTGACGTCTTTTTGCTGGGAATTTAAGACTTCCGTTAAAACGCTTCAACCTTATCTTCCAGCCAACAAATTGTGCATCTGCAATTCTTTCACAGGCTTCCTTCTTTCCTTTTTTTCTTTACAATGTCTAAGCGAATTCAGAACTCGTCTTGACCCGCAGAAACCACTAATAATTCAGCACATCAGAATTATTCCATATACACTTGATAAAGTTCAGAAGTTGCTTATTAAGATTCAAGACACTTTAATAAACTTCTTAAAGGTTTATATACAGGAAAGAAAACCTCTTTTGCGAGAAATATACTCACAATACATATATATACACCGTATATATATTTTGTATATATA
>JABMBV010081154.1:0-12673 GCA_018906735.1 Mesochorus sp. PSUC_FEM 10030011 | reverse complement strand
CCCCCCCCCGCCCCGCCTGTTGGTTGAGCTCTGGGCATTTATAACGGCAGTTAATTATCGACGGTCACTCACCTGCGATGGTGCGAATACAGTCCGGTAACGTGACCCTGCCCCGTGCAACCAGGAGTCGGGCACTTGTTGCCCTCTGAAAACACACAAATCAAACACGCACACACGAGGTCCCATTAGTGTAAATAATCGATTGATACACTTAGCTATTACATGGACAAGTAAAATATTATTCTACGATTCCAATATGGGCTTTTATGGAAGATTTAGAAAAAAATTTTATTTTCAACATGAAAAATCTCGATTTTTAGGCGGTAGAGCTTCTAAAAATTTTATACGCACATTTGAATACGATCTTGAAAAAAGATTCTGCAAACTTCTATAAATTTATCTCTAAAGTCGTTTATACATCATTATCTTAAGTATCTCAAATTCATTTATTATCTTATTTCAATTTCGATCCTCATATATTGAATTTACAATTTATTTCGAATATAAATATATCGGATCAAATAACGATATAAAATATCGAGCCAGTTGAATGCCAAATTTGAATTATCCACAGATCAAAATGGATAATAAGACAAAAGAAAATCTAGTGAAATAATTTTTGAAAAGCAGTTAAACAGAGGCACTTGTCAGAGCAGAATTATTTAAAAATTGATTTTCGCTCGAGTCGCTCTGACCAAGTTCCATTGAAAAATTGTATTCCTTGTGTGCTCGACACGATAATTTATGTGTGCACGTATGAGCTCGAAAGCGTACAGTTTTCATTCGTCAAACATTATGCACATATATGGAATTACGCAATGCATTTACATATATGGAAAGATATGAGAAGAGACGAGTGAGAACGAGGGTATAGAAAGGTCTTGGTGAGGGTTGAATGAAGGGTGGTTTCAATGACGGTGGGTTGGAAGGAAGAGAAGGGGGAGGGGGGAGAAGAGTACATGCGACATTCCGGCATTGAAACGTTTTGACGAGTGCGACGTGTCCGAGAATGTCCACGAGCGATATTCGTCCATTCAACGTTTCACGAAACGTTTGACGCAGAGGGGAAAATATTATTATCCCTTTCGAGATATTAAGCGCGAGAAATGATAATTTCGAAGTAGCGCAAATCCACGTGTGGTCAGACATCAAAATTTCTTATCACGTTTGTAATCGAGGTAAATCTGATAATCGTTTCGCGTCGGTATATCAAATTCAGTACAATTAATAATCCTTCGGGGTTTCCCCCACCCTCTGTGGAAATAAACTCTTCATTCGATCGATGTTTCTATATATAGAAAGGGTGAAAAGGGTTTGGGAATACAAGAAGAAGGGAATTCGCCGCGTGACGAGATTCATAGATCGCGTTTCTGTATATCGCGTTTCTTGCATTCATCGCCCCGGAATAGCCCCTGGGATTTCATCGTCCAAGAAGGATTATCGCCACGAAATCCTTGCGGTCGTCCTGCTGAACGCGTCAACGATTCACAAGGATCAGTGTGGGGTCGTGTATTCGCTATTTTCACTGTGCCATTTTGTACCGTATTTTTTTTTCTTCAACGTCTTCACTTAAATTTATCGAATAAGCAATCCTCTCTTTCCACCCCCCCCCCCTCTCTTCGTTTCATTTGACGATTATTTTACATAATAGCAAACCGTTGCAAGTATTTTACAACGTTTAACCCTTTTTACGGTATACATTTTTTGGACGAACGAACTTTTATAAAAATTGGTAGTCAGGGATTTTTGGGGTTGCTGATTACGAATCTGAACTGAGATTTTGAAAATCCAAAATGTCGGATTCATTAGGGTGGCCGTAAAATTTAAATATTCAGTAGAATCCAGTAATGTTTTGATTTTATGGCTTCCTTCTTGCATCCGCCATTTTGAATTTTCAAAATTCGCATTTATATTCATAATCAGCGACTCTTAAAAGCCTTATATGCTAGATTTTAGCAAAATCCAGTAATATTTAAATATTATGAGCACCATATGGGATCCGTCATTTTGAATTTTCAAAATCTGAGTTCAAATCGAAATCAGCGATCCCAAAAATTTTTATGTACCAATTTTCATAAGAATATGACTCAAAGTTTTTTCAATAATAATTTTTTTTAAAAAAGGTAATTTTTTCGATTTTTTTTTACTAATATGACCAATTTATTATAAATTATAAAACCTCTGTTAATGAATTTTGATTTTTTCAACATACCATAAGCATATCATAACAACAAAAATGGGTTAAATCGAATAAAAAAAAACTATTTTTAAATCGCAAAAAAACGTTTTAAAAATAGGTGATCCCACAGAGGATCGCTGTGCCGTAAAGGTTTGACTGATGAATTTGGACCACGTTGTCGATGAATTGAAAAGAGAGAAAAGAAAAAGGCAAGTTCACTGAGGACTCGAGTGCGCGTGAGCATCAAAAAAGTCGGTTCAAGTATAAAAGAATAAAATAAAATGAAAAAAAGAAAGAGAAAAAAAAATAGGTGGAGAGCGAAATCCTTATAGCAGGGGATGTACGAACCTGGCATTCGTTTTTTCAAGGAACGTACAGAGCCGAGATCCCTGGGGCTAGCCGAGCAGTAGCACACTTTTATAAACTTTGTCGTGTACTAATCCCGCATGGTTCTGATCCTCCCCGTCTTCGGGGAGGATTGGTGGGCGCGAAAGTAAGGGAGAGAGAGAGAGAGAGAGAGAGCAGAGGCTTGAATCGAGACTATATACATGTATGTCTCCGCTTGTATCGCTTGGCCGGGCCGGCATCGCAGTCTGAAACTTCATCAAGCCGTCATTTCGCGTAGCCGTTGAGTCGAGATCCCTGCTTAGATGGTGGTTACTTCCCATTCTCGACATATATACCTCGACGTGTACCCTATAAGCTTTTCCAGCGCCCTCACCCCTCCAGACGTACTCTGATTCGCCGTACTCTTTTCAAACCCGCAGAACAACACCCTCGCCCTCTCCCTCTCATCGGTAAATTGGATTACGATACGTGACGTCATTAGCGAGATGCTTTATTTACACCCCTCGTGTTTTGTTTCATCCTTTCTACGTGGTTTCACTTCATAAAACATTTTTCGATAAAAAAATAAAAACAAAATCTCAAGGCGGATTGTATTTTTTTTTGTTTCTTCCCTTATTTTTTTCATTCTCACCCTCATCTTTGCGCGGGGACACAAGTGCAGGCTCTCAATTCACGGTTATTTACCCTTTTTAGTCGACAGTTTTGCGGGAGGAAAAAAAAAATGAAGAAATATAAACGAGCCTTTAAAGTGGCGTTGCTGATGGCAGGGGACTCGAGAAACTACCGCGAGATTAACAAATTAGCCGTGAGGTTGAATGAAAAAAAAAAAAGAAATTCCTAGAGATACTTTGCTAAAAGAGAAGGGAAATAAAAAGAAAAATGTGGGGTGAGAGAGTGAGAGAGAGAGCGAGAAGGACGGGTCTAATGGTTCCGGTCAACAAAATGAATACCGGCACGCGCTGCTGGCTGTTCTTTCCGGACGTCTGAATAGACTTGTAACGAGCCGGACGGCCCCTTTTTTCCGCAGCCGGGACGGTGCGATAGAACGCGAGAGAGGGTGAAAAGACGAGGGCAGAAAGAGCTCGGAGGGCTGCAACGTATACGTGTATAGACGATGTGTACATATATATAGAGATATCTATGTATGGTTACAGTGAGAGAAAGAGAAGATTCGCGGAGGGCATAGGGTGAGAAAAAGTGAGAAGGAGCAGAGTCAAAAGGGACGAGAAAGGTCTCACGTACGTATATGTTGGCGCGGGAGGAGATAGGAGAGACCGAGTGTGTAATTGTGTTATTTTGTAGCCATTTCATGTGAGGGTCAACCCTCCAGAACGTTGGAAGAGTAAGAGGTTAAAAGGAGGAGGAGAAGGAGGAGGATGAGAAAGGGAAAGAAAGAGAGAGAGAATCCAAGGTGTACATAAATACCAGGATTGTTTTATTCATCCGGCTGGCTTTCAGGTTTGACGCGTGCCACACACGAAAATCTCTTTATACAAACATATATTCACCCTGGGATTCGAGGCATCTTTATCCTACCCTACTCTCACGATGAATTATTGTCCAAGACGTCGAGCAGACGGCTCTTTATTTCATCTTTCTCGTATAATATTATCATCATGTGTTCGTCTCGTACGAAACGTACTTCTGACGTTTTTCGTTGTAAAATGATATAGAATTTGATATAAAAACAAACAAAAAATGTCTACGTCATTGGAGAATTAAATTAGAAATAATTAAAGAGAGTATGATTCGTAAGTTTTGCATAATCGAAGTACAATTTGCGAGGAAAATAAAGATCGATGATGTAAAAAATTTGTATACGCTCTCAAGGGTGAATTCATCGGTGAATTTTATGCGGCGTTGAATTGAGGAAATAAGTTTAGTTTGATTTTTTCAAGTGAATACTTTTTCTAGAACAATATTTAATGAGTAATAAAAATCATAAAATTAAAATTAAAATACAGGATCGTTTGTGCCGTGAAAGATTATTATATGACTTCTTCATACAATAACTTGTCAAGTTAGCCTCACTGGGACTGTACTTTTTCGATATTTTTGCACATTTTATAATATAACCAGTACTTAATATTTTCTTATCTTCTCAACATTCTTTGAAATTTTGTTTCCATCAGCTTAATCGAAAATTGTTCTTAAATTAACAATATAAAAAAATATATGCCTTCGTAGAGCCTCTTTCTATTGATATAATTTGTTACATCACCAAAATTCGAAGAAGTACTTAGTTTTTTTTTTAAATTCATTGGCAAAAAAATTAGGATAGACTCGTCGTTGAGTTATGTGAGCTTGCAGCAATAAATGGCAAAACTATGGAAAGAATAAAGGTTGCGGAAAAAGTGTTATCGGAAAAGAGGGTTGAAAAGGGCCAGTGGCACTTTTGCGGTTGACGGATATTTTTCCGATAGCATTTATTTTTTATTTTCTATTTTTATTGCGTGTCAACACGCTTTTTCGTAACGGTTGATCCCCGACGAAGGGGGGGGGGGGAAGGAACGGAGATTGTGTCGTATGGCAAGCGCACGCGGAAAAGTCGGCACGCAATCGCAACACAGAATCAAACGATACAGTGAGCACCGACACGGTTCAACCCCTCTGTATAGCCCTCCTAACCAACCATCCGTATCTCACTCTCGCGTGATTTTTTATGTGCAAAAAAAAAAAAAAAGAAAAACGTACGAGAAAGCTTCACGGGCTTACCAGGTCGCACGCTAATAACGGAACCCTATATTTAACGTCCTCGCGACATCGTGCTTGCATATAGAGGGGAAGGGCTTGGAGTAAACCATTTTTCCAGTAAATCTCGAACATGAACTATTTTAAGCCATAAAAATATCAGCTTTATCGTGACTCGATACAAACAATCGACTCTTGATTGTAATAAGAATTTTTTTTTTTTTTTATTAATGTGATCTTGTTTAATTTGGGTTAGATCGTGGTTTACTAAAACGTATAAAAGTTTTGGATAATTTTGTATTTTTAAATATTGTGACACTCAAATGTACGTTATAAATTGTTAAAGCACGTTTATTGAATCGGTTTTTTCATACTTGGAAAACCTGAGTCTTGCTGTTGTATCTTTTGCTCGTAAATCTCGAGCATTAATTATTTTAACTATTTGACGTCTTTTTTTACTTAGCTCAAAAGGATTTCCTCTAGTAGTGTGATTAAAAAAGTAGCTTTATCTATTATATATTCTTATACAATGAAAAAAAATCTTATCAATTTTTCACATCATTCTTATACTTTTACCTATGGAGTCAATGTCAACGTAGCAAATTTGCTTCGATGGCTGAATGGTTAAGCTGTTAAAATATCAGCTTTATCTTGACTCGATACAAACAATCGACTCTCGATTGTAATAAGAGTTTTTTTTTTAAATATGATTTTGCCAAAACGTATGGAAATTGATAATTTTTCATTATTGAATATTGTCATACCCAAATATATAATCAACTTTAAAACAGTTTGGGGAATTTAAATTTATTGAAACCCTATTTTTAATACTTGGATACAAATATCAATTAGCCCTGGTATATCATTTGTTTATTTAACAAATAATAAGAATGAACAATTCAATTGGTATTAGAATTTTCACGATTGAGAACTCCGGATAGTACGTCGTCTGTGAATAACCGCGTTTCACTCGTGGCACGAGAAGCCATTAAATACTAAAGGTTTGATTCGAATGGAGGCAGATGCTTTTAATCATCCCCCGTCGTCCGTGAATCGACATAGTGAGCTTTTGCGACAGAGAAAAGCATGGCAAAAGGAGAGAGTGAGTCTCGAGGGTGAGGACAGCGGAGATTGAATTTTGGAAAATGGTCCTGCATCTCTTGGTCTCTCTTGGTAACCACCTCCATCAACCAGCTCGAGCTACTTCTCTTCTTCTTCTTCTTCTTCTTCTTCTCTCCTTCTCTCATCTGACTCGTTCTCGGAGTTGTGCGGGGAGAAAACGCTAAGGGGATAATGAGGAGAGGCAGGGGGGAAAACGTGGGGTGGTAATAAGGTGGCTCGTGGAAGGTTCGGCAGAGGCACGCTAGTCACGTTTCCACCCGCTGACAGCTGCGGCTTATACGTATGACGCCGGTATCAACCCCAAATTTCATCCCCTCTTGGACCAGTCGTGAGGAGACTGAGAGAGTAAGAGAGAGAGAAAGAGAGAGAAAGGGAAGGGATGTTGAGGGGGTTGAGTCGAGTCGTCCCGTGTCACCGCACTCCTAAGACCGTGGAATGCACTCAAACTCACGGCCCGTCAAGAACACCCCTGTTTCTCCACCTTCGCGACTTTGTATCTCGGCGCTTCTGCCGAAACGGATTTACTGTCTCTCTTTCTCTCTCTCTCTCTCTTCCTCTCTTTATCGTCATCCCTCTTCTGGCAGCCCACGCTACCCGATGTGCACAGAGCGACGTTTCGTACTACGCCAAGGGGATGAATCTCTTCTCACCCTTTATCTATCGAGGGCACACGGTATACTTCTTCTTCTTCCTTCCACGATTTCCGAATTAAATCCTATATTCCCTTTAACCCTCCGTCGTTGCTTTCTCGTAAATGAAACAAAAAGACCGAAAAAAAAGAGCTATCCCTTATTCTTCACAGAGGGTTGAGAGACTCGACAATGAAGAGGAAACTCCGGGCGAGAACACGATTGCTACTTCGTTTCAGATTGTTTTGAGGCGACGATCGAGAGAAAGAGAAGCTCAAATGAAAAAAAAAAACAACACCATCATTATTAAACGACGTCGTGTTATTAAAAAAAAAACAATAAACAAGCAGTAATAGTTAATTGAATAAAACATTAATAAAAAAAATTTAGTGAGATAAATAAACGAAGAAAACGAAAGTATCAAAGTTGTCAAGCAACAAAAATGATTTTTGGTTCAGTAAAGAAAATGAATAATTTTAAAGAAGTTGAAGAATAACTGCATTGAGCAACTTTAATTTTGCCGTTCGAGTCATCACCCCTTAGCATTTCGTAATTATTGATTTTCTACTGAGCCACCCTGCTGCCCAATTCTCCCCTAACTTTATACATACGGATAGAGAGTAAGAGTGAGAGAGAGAGGGAGAGAGAAAGAGAAAACGCAGAGTATGTAACGGCCGAGAAAGTACAGGAGCGAGCGGCTGCTTTGAGCCAAGTGTGGCCGAGAAATGTAGAGACAGACGGGCATGATGAGAAGATGGCTTTTGCGGACCCCTGCGACTATGCATCCCCTTCTTAAACGGCTAACGCATCAGCGACAACCCTTGTACTCCGTTGCTACTTGTACTAAAACTATAACCGGGCTTCTACTACCCTCATCAATGTTACAGCAAATTTCTTGTCCAACCCCCAAGATATCATGTATGTATGTTTGTGTGTATAAACATATACGAGCGAGTCGTAAAACGTGTGGGGAGCTCGAGGCACAGTGGGGGACTTGTTTGAATTTGCAAGAAACATTCCCCTCTTCCTCATTCCTCGAAGAGTACAAGAAGTAAGATGACGTTAGCGAGATTGGGTTGTATGTTTGAATTGAAGCAAGTCTCGAATGCTCTCTCACCTCTGCTGAGACTGGACGGTGACATGGACATTCCGGGTCTCGTAGGGTCGAACGGGGGTGGTCCTCTGTTGTCGTTAATTTTCATAACGTTGTCCTGCTGCTGCTGCTGCTGCTGCTGGACTGTCGTGGCACCTGTCGTCGTCGAGACATCACCAATTGCAGCGGGACAAGTTGTAGCGGTCGTGGTTGTAATAGTTGTCATCGTGTTACCACCGCTACTTCCGTTATTTCCTACACCCGTTGAAACGGCGGTCGGAACCGAAGTATTATTATTATTCGTAACGTTGTTTCCGACCGTGGTATTTCCACTGGGGCTGTTGTTATCGGAATTCGAGGTTTTACCGGAGGAATGATTGTTACCGGTCCCACTGTAACTCGTCGTACTGTTGCTGTTGCTGTTGTTGTTACTGTTATTGTTGGAGGTTGTTGTAATGGCGCTGCTGCTGCTAACGGCAGCCACGCTTACGACACCCTCCCTCGCGATGTCCTGGATCGCACTGGCAGCCCTCGATCCGACACCGGCCGGCTGTAGTATCGTATACTGCTTTGAAGAATTTGTGTCAGGGCTTGCAATCGGCGTTAATCCTCCAGGAGGTATAGCGTTATTCTGTTGTTTGTTAGAACTGACCCCGGTGTTTGTGACTGCGGGAGCACTGCTCGCGTCATTGCCCGCGACCCGTGAACCGTGAGCGGCTTGAACCGCATGCTGCATGCTCTCTTCCTTCGGTGATTTCAACTGAAGCAGCGAGGCCGGGTGTTTCTCATCGGCTGCCGACGAGAGTCCGGTGATTGGCTGAACAACCGGCATCGCCGCTGGTCCCGGCACTGGAGTTGGAAAACCAACGAACGTTGCCGATGCTGGATATGGTCCCATCGGTGGACTCGAGGTAGCCACGACCGTTGGATTAACGCGACATGGATTTTTCGTGTGATCGGTGTTCGGCGGTCGAAACGCTGAATTACCGGAGAAGGATGAACCACCGGAAGAATTTGGCGATGAACCAGCGGAACCGGAGATACTTGAGGATTGTTTACCGATACCACTTTCGGGATATTGTCGATGGTAATTCGAGTAAGAGATGTGATGAGGTTGCTGTGGCTGTGAATGGGGTTGGTGCGACTGATGTTGCGACTGATGATGATGGTGGTGATGGTGATGCGAATGCCTGCTCGAACCGTGCGGCGACGAGGCACTACCCTTTGAACTTCTATCCTTTTCCCTATCAGAGTCGTCCTTTTCCGTAAGCGGATCGGACATGTCGATCTCCAATTCATTCGACGAGTCATCCACGAGCTCGTTAAAATCCGGTGGATCGTAACGCGAATATTTATCGTTGTGCCTCAATTCACCCCGATCGTTTCTCTCTTTCATCGCTAACGTTCTGTTGCTCGTTAATGATCTGCTCATCTTCGAAGGCTCGTGCACAAGGCTAGGCGTGTGTTGGGATTGCAACTGTTGTTGCTGTAATTTACTGTGATCCTGCATTCTACTACTCGGCTGAAATGATCTTCCGCCACGATCCTGCTGACCCCTAAACGTTATGACGTCTTTCAACGAGCAGCCCGCTTCGTTGCTGGCCGTTGACGATGTTGACACCGAAGACGGTGACATTTTTGGATTGTCCTTCTTTTCTTCGAATAAATTTTCAAAATTTGACTCGTACCTGTCATCATCCGAGCTGCCACGCTGGTACAAAGAACCACTTGGACCTGGCCAACTGCCCGATAAACTTTTGAGCGCAGCTTCCGTTTCCCTTATCAGCGTCTCATCGTCCTCAGGCTCTTCCGAATTTTTACTAGACTTTCTCACTGGACTACCGGAATTACCTGGCGCAAAAACACGCTTCTTTTGTGGCAACGATATGCTACTACTCTTGGTGGCTCCGCTCGTATCAATTTCCATCGATTTTCTCACGTCATCGTCTCGTATACTTTTTCTTCTTCTCTTAGCCGCTGCATCAGCGTTGTCCATCTCTTGTGGCACAACCCCACAATTACCGACACCACTACCGACACCACTGCTACCACTACCACTTGCACTGCCAGCAACAACGAGCTGTCCCTTAGACTTGCAACTCAACGTTGTAGCCAGACCTGTCTCGGCTTCCAGCTTCCTCTTTTTAAGATGAGCCATCGCATTCTGGCCGCCCGGCACGCTGGTAAGTTCCACCCTGGAACACAAAAATTCCAGAGTATCAATTTTTCTGTCGACAGTTTGTTTTTGCTTTATCCACACGTGGTCCGGGACGACCCTTATATCCCCTCTTTCTCTCTCTCTCTCTCTCTCTCTCGCTCTTTCCCTTTCGCACGCTTTTACTCTGACATTCCCAATCCTCTTTTATTTTTACATATTTCTCGGATATCGATTTACATTACGTGCGTTTCAATGTTCTTCTTTGCAAAATCATCCACCTCGTCGCATTCTCCGATTTTTTTTTTTTCCTTCGATGATAAAATACCCTGTATATTACGTTATATTATAACAACAACATACGATAATTATCAAAATATCAATCTATCACGCCTACCTCAACATCAAACGTTGAATCCGAGAAATGGATCGCGCACTGGTTTAACAAAATAAACAAAAGGTATGGAAGTCAATGAGTATAATAATGAAGAAACAACTTCAACATGTTCACATGTGTTGTTGCCAGCCTTTGATTATCATTCAAGTAGTTCGCCCAACTTGAGTCTGAATCATTAGCCCCTAATGTTGAAAGGTACTTAAAATAAAATAAAATAAAAAAAAAGAAAACAAAAAGTTTTGTGACCTGCGCGTTCGGTGGGTATATATATATACACAGATAAATCGGGCAAAACACGGGATCGCGAATGTATATTCGTTTTTTTTTTTTTTTTCGGAAAATAGGGTATGTGTACGGTCGATGTGCACGCGCGAAGAGCCCTTACCGGTGAGGGTGCTCGGAAGCTACTGTGGTGTGCTATGTAGAACTGAAACGACAAGTCGAAGGGGGTGATAGTAGTGGTGGTAGCGGTGGTGGTGGTGGTGGTGGTATCGCTAGAGGCAGAGTAGAAGGCATCGAGCAGCAGTGGTAGTGGTAGTATGTATCGGCGTTGATGGTGGTAGTGGTGGTTCATAGGGGTTGGTGGTACGATCGTCGTGCGTGGCAGTTGAGCTCGCTCAGGGGGTGGTTTTTGGGTGAAGGTAATACGAAGCTTTCACGGTGGTGGGAGAATTACACGTCTGCGCGTTGGGTATACGCGTCATCGTTGTGCCTCGAGTTCAACTCCGAAGGTGGGGGCGGGTTCTGCGCACTGTCCACCCCCCAAACAGACGGAGAGAAAAAGAGAGGGAAGACCGAGAGAGAGAGAGAGAGAGAGAGGAAGAGAGAGAGTAGCGGAGCTCCAGCGTTGAAGCTCTTCGTCCTGCCCAACTTCTGGAGTTCCCCACTCGCGCATATCACCCTGTGTACCCCGTTATCCATCCCCCTAGCCCCCCGAAGAGGACGGGGTCTCGGAACGATAAAACGAAGAAAACGTGTGGGAAAACGTAGATATGTTGTGCTGTTAGATGCTGCTACATGGAAGAAGAGTGTGGAGTGTACATCGTAGGGGCGGAAGGTAAGGTCGAGGGGGTAAAAAAAGAAAATAAATAAAAAGTACGGGTTGGTCCTGCAAGACAAGTTACGAGATGCAGCTCACCTCCACTATATACCACCCCATCGGGACCACCGCCATCCAAGACTTCAAAATCCTCTATGCGACCACCTCCAACAGCATCCCTTGGCTACCCGATATTATTCTCTGTCTTTCTCTACCTCAAAGCTCCGATGGGGCGGGGGGTGGTTTGTTGTATATACACTATACATGTGTGGGTGTGTGTGTGTGTGTGTGTGTGTGTGTGTATGTACTACAGCAGGTGCGCAACGCCGTCGGTGAATGCGCACGATTTTACAAACCAACCACCTCCCTCAACGCTCCTTTTCTCCTTTCCACTCATTTCCCTCACCTCGTTTTCCCTACTCATCTCCCCAGTGCGTTTACCTATGAGCTGTGCATACTCGGCGCCCTCCTCACAGTGTTGGACCAACCCCCTTATATATATTCACTCTATATTGCAGCTGCAGCTTTTTTTTTTTCTTCTCATCTTTCTCCTTCTCCTTTTCCTCCCCCACCTCCTCCTCCTCCTCCTCTTCTACTTCTTGTTCTACCATTTTGTGCGGACGTCGTCTTCTTCTGGATCTCCCGCTTCGAACCTTTTTTTTTTTCACTTCTTAGAACGTTATGTCTGTTTTACGTCAGGGGGATGCTTCTTTACTTCACGCTTAGCAAAGAATTCTGAGTATGACGAGATAAAACTTGAACCCCGTTTACTCATGGTAAACAGAGATCTGCGTCTTATTCGTTTTCTACGATGAAAATCCGAGCGCGGATACTTGCCGGATACTTGATGGCGTAGTGGGTGCATTGGTTAGGCGTGAAGTTTCTGAATATATTTTTTCAAAAACGGTTGATCCGACGAGAGAGCCACGCGATTCAATTCGAACAAGATCCGATCAGTGTCTACTTTATCGGGCTTTACTGCAATTTTAATACTTTTTTTTTTTTTTTTTTTAATATACT
>JABMBV010081043.1:0-21783 GCA_018906735.1 Mesochorus sp. PSUC_FEM 10030011 | reverse complement strand
TTTTTAATTGGCATCAAGTTTTCAAGATTAAATTCATTTGTTAAAAGGATTTTGAATAATAGAAATGTTATTGGTTTTTAGGCAAAAAATGATAGATTAAAAGTTTTTTTTTTATTAACATATCTTCGAACGCTATACATCTTATGATTATTATTATTATTATATGTGCGGGCGAGTGCGTTCGCGAACGCGAAGATTCTCGCGGAAGCTTAAACGCTCGCTCTTTTCGTCTCGCGCGTTCTACTTTGAAAACAGGACCGGTGAGTTTCTGCGCGGAGGTGATCAGAGTTCCCTGTCTATATACATAGTGTATTTCTATAGGTATAGAATATACATATATGCGGATTAGTATATAAGTAGAACCGGCAAAGGTACAAGACCGCTCCCACGGAATCGAGGAAATCTTGAGCCGCCACTCCCTCGCGCTTTCGAGCTATCTACCGTTTTCTTTTTCCGATGAAATTGATTTAATTCAATGAGGATTAGCCTTTCTTTCTTTAAAAAAAAAAATTATTCTTACCCTCGTAGGAGATGTGACGAAAATCTCCGGCTCCCTGGACCCCGGAAAAAACTCGTAGAATCAGCGGGATCAACAGCCATGGCGACAACATTTTGGCGTCTTCAGTTAAAAATCTCTTAATCTGAAAAACGAATTAAACATTCTAAATTAAAAAAATACAATTAAAAAAAATCAATATATTGGTTGGTTTCTGGTTTGATTATTTAGGTTAAAATAATTAAAAATCGATATCACATTCGAGTCTTAGGGAGTAAATACTTTTTTAAGAAGGTTTCGTCGAAATTACTGAAATATACTATCGTTAGATAATTTTTTCTCTGTCAAAGAATATAATTCTATTTTTCTAATATTGCAAAATAGATTTTACCATTACTAACTAAATAATAAAAAAATGTTGAATTAAAAAAATGCAATAATAGCCACAATCTTATGAAAAAAGATCAACATAGTACCTTTTACTGAAGAAAAAATATATTTAAGATGAACTTTTAATCTCAAATATTCATTGAAATATGAGGTTTTACTTAAAAATAAAATAATATACGGTTGCCCGAATTTCAAGAAAGTTATTGCCTGCTAAAGTGATACAAAATTCGTATGTTCGGGAAATCTCTATACATATAGTTAATAATAATTGACTACAATCATTTTTGAATGAAATCAGCCTAATCTGTCAAGACGACTGCCTTTTACTGTCAATCAATCGAAAGAAATGTGCGGAGTCGATTATTATATTTTTCAACTTTTTCTCCAACGGCCTTTGTACATCACGAAGTGGCTTGATGTGTACTGAAGGTATTGAAGCGATGATTCTTATTACCCTTGACATTTGCCAAAGTATCATAAGTACATTATACACATTTTCTTTTTTTTTTTTTTATTATTCAATCGTACACGTAAAAGTCGGTGCATCGTTCGAGAGATTGCGAAGATGCGCGGGTATATTCGTGTTATAAGTTTTCTCGATTGCAATTAGTTTGTAGGCAAAGATATAGATAAGATCCATAGAAAACTATATGCATAAAAATGTGTATTTATTGTATATATACATGTGCAAGTACACGTATAGTTTATCGAGCAGTATGACGTTGCGATGGTGTCATCGAGATTGATAGATGTACCATCTGCATGCGCATATACTCATTTCTATTTCTCATCGCAGCAGTTCTCATCCGCTAGATTATTGTTGCTAATCAACCGCAGTGTACACGCACATACACTAAATTTTTATTCATCATTCGCGGCTCACATAGTCATCACGTAACGAATACACGCGCGGTTCAGCGCATAACTTTTCATTCTCAGATCTCAGAGTTGCCGCTGAATTTTTGACGTACTCCCTCTTCGTATCTCACACGACCTCGTTACGTCCATCTTATATTTGCAAAACGTAACCGCACACTCTCACTCTCGTTTAAAATCGCTCGCGATGAAAATTAAATTGACAAGCCGGAAATCAAAGCTGAAGCTATAATAATATGCAAAAGAAAAAAATCAATGTAGGCGTTGAAGCCTTTCGCACGTTTATCAAGCACAATATTTTACCGAAGAGAGAGGGATCCATTTATTTTCTTACTTACCTATAAGGGCAGTCTGATGATTCAAAATATATAATATACGAATCTCAAGGCGGATAAGAAATCCCGCAAATCTCACGTTAAAGAGACCGTTCAGTTATAATGATAATGTCGTGTACAAAGTATACGTAAAATCATGAGAATTAATCTTTGCTGGATAATTATAGATGAAAATTTGTATAAATGTTCTTGATATATCATTCTATAATGTGTAGAAAATTTGAAAAGATGTTATCGATCGATCAAAAGATATTTGATATTGAAAATGGCAACATTTATGAGCTCTTATGGAAGCTTTTAAAAAATTACAATTTTCAATAATCGATATCGTGATTTTTAAGTCGATGATTCTTAATTTTTGCACACACAATCTTACATGCATTGACAACGTTCATGCAAATTTTCAAGAAATTATCCATAGTAATAGTCGAGCTACCTCCTTAATTTGTGCATAAAGTTTTCGATGCTGTGCCTTTTTGTTTATCAAGAATCGACATATATTGTGTATGGCAACGGGAGAATCAAAAACTCTTCGGGGGTCTGGCCGCGGCGCTTCTCGTCAAGATATTCGAGAGAGTTGCCGAGCCTCTTTTCGGCTTTCGTATCCTTTTTTGGATGGCACATACACACAAGTTGCGCGTTTAACTACACACCTGGATCTCTCTCGTCTTGCGAAACAATTACGATATATTATAAAACATACATACATATATATATAATATCTCTCTCTCTCTCTTTTTAAAATACCGTATATCCTTGAATGATACGATGCGACATGAGGTTCCGATCTTTCTGTGTATAAAGATCTTTATTTTTTACAATAAGATACGAGAGAGTCTCTCGCGCCCGCTTCATCTCCTCTCTCTCTCTCTCTTTCATTCTCTACATATATATTATCATCGTTTGCGGATCGTGTCGTCTCGTGGGCAGCGTCAATGTCTCGCTGCTGGGACGAGCGCACGGTCACAAGACCGGGATAGAGCGCGAGGACAAGGTAGCAAGAAAATCTCTAAGAGTCGAAGAGGCCCCGCGCGCCCGAGCTGCTCAGGTTCGACGACCTCACCTACGGGAGAGTTCCGTCGTCCTATGTACTTATAGATCGCGCGTATATATACATGTACATAATCTTTATACGTACACGTATACCGCAGAGATACTTACGACTCTGTAATACAGCTATACATCTGCGCGACTTGCGTACAGAGCACCTTACTAGGATCTTATACTGTGACTTTTTTTTTATGCTCATCGCGCACGTTCTTCCCGTCTCGAAGTCTCGAAACGAAATATAAGGAGTTTCTCAACGTTACCACAATCGCTCGGCGCGAGTTTCCTATATCTCATCGCGACAAGTGTAAAAAAAAAAGAAGAAAAAGAAATTTCGCAGTTTTCTGTATTTTTTATTTCAGTTTTCAAGGTCTCGATATGTTTATACGTTTGGGATCATTAAACAGGTAAATTCTAGACACTTTCCTTGAAAACGCCTGATCATTATTCTCTTAACGAGTCAAATTTGTATAGGAAATATTTTTTTTTGTTCTTAAGGAATTAAGGAGGTACTTGCGACATTATCACAATCACATGTAAAAAGTAAAGGTAAAATCATCAGGTATATAGTTTTTTTTAAATAATTTTTTCGTGAATTTAAGTTTATTTTGAAACAAAGGAACGAATTTGTGAAGCTGTCACCATCTGATAATCGAGATATACAGTGTTCAAAATCGCAATTTTTAAGACTCGATGATCTTATGAGAAGATAAAATGGCGATTTTGATATTTGATATCTTCTCAATGATGTGATAAGAATATTTGAAATTTCTACAAGTTTATACGATAGGTATTTTTGTATAAAAGAGAAAAACAAAATCTAAACTTATTTTTCGATTCATGCAAGTGCATCCTTGATTGAACCTCAGTAGAAGAAATATATCAACTCGAATTGAGTTCTTGTCGACAACTTCAGACCTTACATCTGCCCTGCGATCGGGTAATCTTATTAGGGCAGCCCAATCAGGCAACAGAAGTTCAGTCTGAAGTTGGCTCGAAGTTGGTTCAAAGTTCGATATAAGCCGAAGAATCTCGATGAGCCAAAGAATGGCATGATTAATATACACGCAGTATGTACGTATCTTCGACGTACAAGTCGAAAAAAAAAAATGAAGAGTCTAGACTCGACGGGGAATCCCTGTCATCACTTATCGTCACGCTCTGAGCCATGCACGTTCGCCTCTTTTCTTCAGGGTCTTCTATGAATAGTAACTTTATAGCGCTCTGTGCCCGTCTCATACATACCAAAGCGAACGCGAGAGTAAACGCATCAACGAAATCCATCCGAAGCAAAACTCTCTCTTACTCATCTCGTTATGCCAAGACATTTAGATGCGTTTAAAGACCCAAGCGATCGTCCTCAGCGCCTCGCTGATGATTTTAACAACTATTCCGAGATTGCTACGCGTGAGGGATGGAGCAAAAATATATATATGTTCGATTGAACTACTTTAGTTTCTTTCTCCTATATATATATACAATTTGTGTATACTTATAGACATCTCGAAGTCTCCGTGGAATTGAGAAATGTTTTTCTCCTCCAAGATATACATGTGCTGCTCGTACAAGCAGTGGATATTTCGGGCCATCGCGGTGGTCTCTCGCGGGCAAGTGTCCCGCGGGTACTTTTAAATTCAGTATCCTTCGTTGTGTGCCGTGCAACAATAAATATACAATACCGAGGCGACGAGATACAGTCGACGAGACAGTCGAGCATTTGAATTTTTTAAACTCTCTCGATGCATGCATTTCTCGGATGATTGGACGATTGCGGAAATTTTCTCATTCACGGATTTTAGAGATCGCTGATTACGAATTTATTACCAGATTTGTAAAATTCAAGATGACAGGCACCGATCTTCGAGGATATTTATAAAAATTTATATTCGTAATTAGTGATCCCAAATGTTTTTTCATACCAAATTTCAAGTTATTATCTTCGGCAGATCTTTCAATCATGAATTCTTTTCGAAAAAATGTGATTTTTCATTTTTATTTGTTTATACATCTTATACTATAGGCAATCATATAAATTAAATGAAATTTTTCTGTTTTCTTATTACTAGAGTGATTGAAAAGTGTAAAAAATCAGATTTAAATACGTTAATAATCAAGTGGCCAAAATCTAAAGATATCAAGGTGGTAACTTGGGTTACCACCATGATTTAAACGCTCAATTTCGAGTTATCTCTCTCGTACGAGATGTTCGTTTTGGCTTTGTGCAGAATGATATTACTTTCCTGCTATCATTAGCAAACTTTATCAGAACATTAAAAAAAAAAAATTAGTTCAAAGTGGAACTTCCTTCAGCACTGCCAGACATTTTTTGCAATGGACTCTAATCGTCCTGAAGCTTTTACACGCAGTAGAGAACTTCTGTATAAAATTCTGCTAAAACGCAATCGTATTATTTAAAGTAAACGAGCCTTTTCCCGTTGGGCTTTTATGCGCGGTGCATTGCCGAGAACATGGGACGTGCATAAGCGAATGAAATACGGTTAAATAGCGGTCAAAGAGAAACGAGAGCCCTCAAAAATGTGCCCAGATCGTTTTACTCTGTTATAAGTTTTAATAAAGTACCACCTGTCCCATAAGTGCTTGCTCATCATCTTTTTATTTACCGTTACGCGTTTACAACGTTATGAAATTGTTACCAAATAAAAATTTGCCCATTGAGTACCGACATTGGTGAAAAGATGTTTGATTTAAAAAAAAAAACAAAAAATTCAGAACGAATTTCCATACAAATTTTCGATCGAGCCGCAGATCCGCTTTGAAAACGAGCATATAAATGTTCAATATTTTTATACACCCACATACATATGTATTTCTCATGTATATACTCTCATTTAAGAAAGTGGTTTCGTATGTCTATTAAAAAAAAAAAAAAGTACGATGTCTGCGAGAAATCTCTCTAAGCGTTTCTGTCGCGTTTCCTCTCGTTTCGGACCGCGACTTCTTTCGTGACTTCGTATCAAGTGGTCCGAAGTTCTTGAAACTCTCTCACTTTTTTACTCACAAATATGTGCGGGTGGTTACATATGTACGCTGATTATATGCGCATATATATATGCTATATATACTCGAAGAAAGAGAGAGAGAGAGGGGGGGAAAGAACGAGATAAGCCAATCGAGAATTTTCATAATAAAAAACGGGATAAGCGAACATGCAACGTTGTAGAGTTTGTGCTCGGCGATAAATGAGAAACGTCAACACATGGTTCTATATGTAGTTTTTACTACTACATACATATAAAACGTTTATTTGCCTTGCGTCTTTATTTTTCGATTTCATTTCTCCGCTCTCGAAAGCACGCAGACATCTTCTCGTTAATATTAGAATTCTCACCTGCGTGAGGGCCACGATAATAAAGAGATTTTTTTGTACACATTATTATCATATTTATACTAAAATTTAGGGCGTTTCAAAATAAAATATATTAATTGAAATTACTCAACCAATTTTTTAAATTAAAAATCATTTTGAAACGCAATAAGCAATCAATTTAGAAAACTCTAGTCAATAGTGAAGCCATTTTTTGTTTTTATTCCAATTCAATTTAAACTGAATAATTCTTCGGTTTTTTTTTAATAATATATCTTCTTAACTATTCAGAACCTCCTCAATTTTCCACGTTCGATATGATTTTGGAGACGAAACGAAAAATGTCACCGAGATCTTTCCACAGATCCTTCAACTCCAAGTATACGCGAGACGCAGGCGTGTGATGCAAATTCGAAGAGTCGCAACGCGACAGACGAGACATAATAATTACAGCAAGAGAGTTGGAGTGTGGACCACAGGAGGCATAGAAGATGTACGTAGAATCCGTGGTTACATATGGATTATAGACAAACATGCTGTATACATATTCAGTTGCGCGCGGGACGTTTTTTAACGGGATATCAAATCCGGTAGTAGTGTCTTGTACATCCTGATTAGCATTTCTGTCCTGTGCCATAACTATTAAACGGTATGGACGTCCCGGTGTTTGGAGGCATGTTCTATAGGGATATAGGCATAGGCGTTATGGATATGTGTGGCATTATAGACAGAGCTGGGCGATGAAAGGGCGCGGTATTTACGATTTAATCGAAAAAGATAATTGAGATCGACGCCCTTTTGTTTAACAGCGCGCGATATATTCCAGCACGCAAACGCTTTTTTGCCCAATCATTCTCCATGTTGTTTCATTTTTTTTTTTTGCGCTGTACCTCGAGCTTTGATTCATCGTCGATTATGCTACCGCTCGCGTCATATGTGTGTGTGTGTGTGTTTGTGTGTGTGTGCTCTCGAAGTCCGCGCGTGATTGCGCGGACTCATTGCCCCCAAGCGTATAGGCGTTATAGAGGCATTACACTCGGCGTCAAGACGCCGCCGCCGCCGCGTCTCTTGATTAGTAATGGTATTCCATTCCAGCATGAGAATCCCCTGTGTAATAGTCAAATACATAGGAAATCGCATCACACGCTGTGCGCGAGAATTAATGAGCCCGAGAGACAGTCGGACGATCGCAAGGATGCGGGAATAATGTAATTTTTTTTAATGTTGTTCTTTATGTCTAATTCGAGGTCGATTATGGATGGAGCCCTCATGAAAAATTGTTTGTCATTCGTTGGGGAATGTCGAAATGTTGCTATTGTTCGTTTCCATACCGATAGATCGTACTTCAACTTTGTTTTTTTTTACTTTTATTTTTGCTTAGATTTTAGAAATGACTTTAAAAGCGTGTCCTTTATAAGTGAAAAATTAGAAACTGTATCCTTGAAGCAAATGATCGTTTTTTTTTGTAATGACAAATTGCAGTTTGTAAAAAATTGAACTGACATTCAATTAAATCAGTTGGAGGACTGTAAAAACTGTTGGTTTTTACTCCATTGGTTACGATTGACTGACTCAATCTATTAGGAACTCTTCCGAGGCTGGATTCAAGGGAATTCACGCAAAATACACGAGTCAGCGGATTAATGTTGTCAGATTTAAAATACGCAATGACTACAAGCACGGAATTTCTGGACATCAGGAAAAATATGACAAAGAATCTCGAAATAAGTTATCTTCCAAATGACAAATTACGTCGATTTATTTTCGTTGAAAACATTTGTCTCAATTTTTCTTATTCACGTGACGTGTCGCTTAACGAATGTTTTTTTTTGTGCTCATCGAAAATCGATAGATAAAAATTTTGGTCTTGTAGTAATAGTTACATACGACAGAATTTCCGAAACAATAATTAGTTTGTACAGGCTGTATGAGATTGTAAAAAAATGTTCTAAAATTTGTATACTTCAGTATAAGGATCGAGGCACATTTGAAAAAAAAAATTTTGCATGGTTTTGCTACCGTGTGGGTCGACGAAAAAAAATAAAACGTTACAGCATAAAATCATGTGCAGCATTAACCGCGCGCATGATAAATGATTCTCGAGCTCGAAAATCGCACACACGGTGCCAATAATTGAAACGATATTAGCGGGAAATTAGTCAACTGGAAGTTCCATTAATTATCGGATCATCGGAAATAAATTGACAGGTGAATATCGGTCGATATGCGCACGAGCGATGGGGTTTCGCCCCGACTGTACGAATTTCAATCTCGTTACGGTTGTATGCACATTTCACGGGCTTCTTTTTATAAGTGTATATATTCCCATATATATGTATACGTGTATATACATACAATCTTATTTTGCTCGAGGAGATCCCAACGAAATCTTCCCTGCATCTCTTCTCCGCCGCACTCTTATTCGAATTATTAATCTCTCAGATCCACACGATTCGTCTCTTTTCACATCGTTAAATTTCTTATTGGCATCGCGCGGGTTCGTAAATCGAAGGATATGGACTGAGATTTTTCGATGTTTTCATAAAATTTTTTTGACAGAATGACAAGTTTTGGTAGCAAGACTTTTGCCATTAAAAAAAAAAAATTTTGGAAATAAAAATTTATGGAAACTATCAAAGAATTATTATGGGAAAAATATAAAGAAATAATAAAAAGTATTTTTATGAGAAAATTCGTAGAAATTATGGAAAAAATTACTATGGAAAAATGTATGGGAATTATAGGAAGAATTATTATAAAAAATAAAAATTTACCTCATTTTTTATATCCCATAATAATTGACGAGAATTTAAATCATGTTTTTTTTTCTCATTTATTTATAAATTCATGCTGTCACCAAGAAAATCTGGTTTTATTTCAAGATTTCATCATTTCACAATTGAATAATTGAGAATTTTCAACAAAATTCAAAGAAATCAGTATGTTCTATATAAAATTGTATAATTGCAATGATCAACTTTTAAAATAAAAGAAGTTCGTTCCCAAAAGAAAAAGATAAAAAAAAATGTTCATATTTGGCATATCAAAGAGTGAACAACTCTCTCGATGGTATACGATTAAATACGAGAAGTTTTTTTGAATATTGACTCGTGTGAGCAGCGTTGATTGAAAATAATTTAATAACCGAGAATGTATGTGAATGCGGGGATAGTGTAAGGTTCAATGAATCATTCTCGCAGTGTGGTGCACACACATCGTAATATAACTGCGGGGGCAATTTCCATTGTGCAACAATCCGTAACTGATATATAGACGAGGGCCGATGCGGGAGTTTACCGCGGCTTTTATTTTTTGCGCGGTCCATCGCTCGCTGCTGCAAGTGTACACGCGCGCGCAGGCAGGGTGAAGGGAAAAAAGTGTCACTTTAGTTCTCTCGATGCAGCAGCGAAAAAAATCTATCGCCGCGACAATGCGTCGGTGGGTGGTTTTTCTCTCGAATAAAAAAAAAAAAAAATCCAAACAATATATACTGTTTGTACGCGTATAACAATTGCAATACAAGAAATTTCGCAATACTACGACGATCCTTCGCGATGACTATATAGTATTTAAATTCGTGTGGGTTAATCGAGAAAACTCCTATTCCTGTCTCTCTGCCCTCCCTCCCGTCTCGCGTCGCTGACGAATCATTCTCGATTTTTTTTACCTCTACCGCGGAGACGTGTCACGCTTATATATATTTTCATAATTCTTCAATCGACAGGATTAGGCCAGGACGTATAAATATATATATTAAATTATCGAATAGCGTGGGGTTATAAACGATCATCGAGCAAACCCGGCGCAACGAAAACTTTAAAAGTTTAATTGGATATCGCGGAATAATCCTCCGTGTCAAACACAAATTTATATATTTATTTATTTATACGTCGGAGGTTATATATACAACACATATATTTTGCAATGGTACACATATACAGATATATAACAATTTACGCCGCCCTCGCTCGCGAGAGACTCGGGCTGAAGTGCGTTCTAACTCCATATTATGAGAGATATCTTGCAGCAAGGTATATATATATATATTGTATATCTCGTCCAGAGAACGTGGGTGAGCTTCGTTGATCGAGTTTCGTATCACGTGGTTACTTCTCCCATGCGATAACAGAATATAAGAGCCTCCTCTTTCTCTCTCTATATACAATATACTATATATACGTATGAAAAATAAAAGAAAAAGAAGAAGAAAAAAATGCTCCAATTTCACATTAATCCGTGACATCGAAAGTTTATTACGAACTTTACAAGGCTCTCTCTCTCTCACTCTCTGCTTATATAGGTCTCTCTCGATCGTTGATGGGAATTAAGCACACAGTATAGAATCGAGAAATGAAAGAAAAATAAGAGGAGAAAATCCTGCGATACAGCAGCCGGAGAGAGAGACGTGTGACATATATATATATAGTGAAGATCCAGAGTCCATGGATCCAGAGAGACATGCCGTCGCAAAGTAATATCGAAAGAAAGAGAGAAAGAGACGGAGAAAAGGAGAGAGAGATTCGAGTTTACCCAGCAGGACACGCGCGCGTCCACCCACATACGTGGCCATATAAATACACATTATATACATACAGCTTATGGGCACATAGGTACAATTGCTGAGGTAAAAAAAACACAGAGGGAAGAGAGAAACTAAGCGAGTCAAACGTGCGTGGGTATGCTCTCCTCATTCAGCACGTATTAAAAAAAAAAAAAAGAAAAATTAAACCACGCAAGAACCTTGAAACTCGTCTCATTGAAACTCATAAGTATGTCGCGTATCGATTAAAAATCAGGAGACTGCGAATAAGCTGATAATTATGGCCAGGTGCGGACAGGGTGCCTGTTACCCTTCAAGCTCTTGACTCGCAGTTAACTCCCATTTCGTCAGGTGACTCTCACAGGCGAGGACTATAACGTATATACAAATTCTCTACGAGTGCAAAATAGAAAAAAAATTCAAAAAATAAAAATTGTTCATGATTTTTTACGAGTAATCCTACGACAGGAAAATTCATCTTGCAAAACAATGAGAGACTATTGAATTAACTGTTGATGAACATATTTCTGATTAATTCAGAATTCCTATGTTCTTGAGTTTTTAATAAATAAACTATAAGAAAACGTGAACATTTTATGAACACGTCAGGAATATGAATATTTAATGAATAAAGAAAAGTTTATGAACATTTCGCTATAATCGATGAATTTGGAAATATGTACACTTTTTAGAAGCCATTGATGAATCCTTACGTACTTAGACGTGTTACGAATCAATTATGAACATGAAAATATGAACATTTTATGAAAAAAGATAGGAATCTTGTACTTTTATTGTTCGATGCTCATTAATGGTTCATGCAAAAGTTCGTCATTATCTCATAAGATGAACGTTCAGGTCAAGGAATCTCACCTGAATTCATCGATAACAATTTTTTTTGCACACAGTTTCCGACAAATAAAAAACATGATAGGATTGAAGGCACGAGATGCTAAGTATCAGGAAAAAATTTAATTGAAATAAATCAGATAAATCGGAGACCAAAGAACTCGATTCGATGTCGAGGACGTTTCTTGAGCAACTGACGAAACCACTCGATCGAACTACTAATTGATTGCTCTTGAATCCTTGAATATTTTAATTGGTAACTTTGTCATCGTACAGCAGATTGCATGCTGATTACATTGCTCATTCAATTTTATATATGTATGCAAAATCGGATTATCATAATGAAAGAGTTCTCATAATCTTCATATTTTGACTGTACAAAGAAATAATGCCATTCTTTAATGGCGAAAAAATGTCAATAATCGACAAGTCTTTCAACGACTGTATTAAATTCACGCAACTCTGGGTACAATAATTATAAATCAGCTTTAATTAAAATAAATATAATAAACATTCGACACATAATAAATTGAACGATCGCGCGTGAATATTGAGTCTTCATTTTCCCAACGACAAAACTCGAAAGATTATACCTGGGCTTAATATTCAAACGTTGAAATTCGAAGAATCATTCTCAAGGAGCAAAATTTTTAAGGTAGAGAATTCATAATTAGATAGGACCATAGATGGGTTCGCAAATACATATACTCGAATTTCGTTTGAAACGAGCTGGGGGCAAGGTCGATCGAGAAACCGGTAAAATGATCAGCATCCGCTCGAGAGTTTGGGCACACGAGTTTCAACACATACGAGTGGAGCAAACACACACGTATACAGTGAAACAGAAGGGTGTAACTTCCGTTACCTTTTGCGTTGAATCGTCTGGGTTGCACGATCTTTTTTTTTTTTTTGATGAAACTGTTTGTATATTACGTATGTGGGAAATGTGTTGGTGGGCGAGGCGATCCTGGGTGATACCGTAGGGCCTCCTATGCTTACAGACACACACACACACACATGTGTGTAAGTGCATACGCGACAGGAAGTGTCACAAATGTAAAGGAAAAGGGTTGGGACGCGTGACATGAAAAAAGAAACGATTTTCTGTCTTCATCTATACCTCGGACTCATTCTCTTCTCTTTCTCTCGTTTGAGAAAGTGACAGACACGTTTGCATCCATATATATGTGTGTGTGTGTCTTTATGCATATATGTGTGTATACGTATTGAGCGAGTGCACCGCTGAAATGATAATGAGTCAAGATCCCGTTGCCAGTTCGTTTTCAGCATATGAAAACGTGTCAGAGCTCAACGACAAGTTCTATACACCATATATATGCCCATGTACACATGTAATATATGTTACAAGTAACCGTTGTTTACTCCTAGTTCGATCATTTTTTTTATTTCTATCAAACAAAAATTTGATTATCGAGACATGGTATGACATGAAACAAGAGAAATTGCGGATTTGCGATTGAATGACCTGCACTCTATAATGACTCGAATATACTTTCGACTGATAATTCATTTTATTTGGCTTTTCATTAATTAGTTTTAATTATACAAATTCTTATCAATCATCAAAATGTTTCATAGACATATTAAACATTTAAAAATTCTTTTTCATCGAATTCTATGTACGAAATTGTCATAATTGTAATATCGAATATATTTTCATTGCCATCAATATTAATTTGTATTTTTCAATGAAAAGTTGATAAATTGTAGTTCGAGTTGATTTTGTCATGTAAATAATGATGAAACAGTTGGATAAATGGTAGTGTGACATTTCTCGGCCTGAATTTGTCTTTTTCGGAGTATATTTGAGGTATCAATCGTTAACTGATGGAAAAAAAGTACGTCTTGAGTCGCCTCGAGCCTATTCAGCGAGCTTGTACAACGAATTAACACCTCGCCCGTGTATCAAATGCGTGTAACACGATGCCGCTGCTTCTCTCTCTCTCATCTCGTCAAACTTGACGGGCAAGTATATGTTTCTTTGAAAATATTTTTGAGGCTACCGATGCGCATACCAATATCGAAATATTCGATAAAACGACAATACACGAGCGTTTAACGAATTTTCTCACACCTGTTTCTTTATCATTCTCTCTTTCGTTTCAAATGAAAATAAAAAAGTAACTTTTTTTTTTAATTTTCAAGTTGTCTTTTCTGACTGAAACTGCCATCGCGCTGTTGTACAGTGAGTATGAGGTGTACAAGCAACAAATATATAACTCCTGCGGCACGACGAGTATATTTGCTCATGAGACATGTTGTTGAGGTGACGAGAACTCTCATCTCGCTGTTAAACGCGCGAGATAAAATCTTCGCCCTTCGACTCCCCTTTTCTCCTCCACACATTTCATTATCTCCGTAGCTTGACTCGCGCTTTTGGATGAGAGGAGGAGGAAGGGGAATAATAGAAGGGGGAGGAGGCCGTTGAGGAGGGAACTTCTGGACAAATTCATGGTGAAGTCGACGACCTGCGCGCTAGAAGGGAAAAGAGAACACGAGATAGTTGAGGCTGTTGTGCAAACACAGAGTGTATAACGTTGGATAAAGTGAAGAAAAGAATTTTTTTTGATAAAAAAAAAAAGTATCATTGAGGTCTGACAAATAGAAAAAAAGAAAAAGAAAAAAGTACTCGTTCCGCTGTTTGGAATCGTTTCACACTCCACCGGTATATACTTCGATATTATTTTATTGCACATTTCAAAATAAAAAAAAAAGGCTCGGAGTAAGTTGTAAAAATAAGGGCAACATTCCCAGACGAGTTAAAGATCCAAACAGGCGAAATCTATTTAAAAGTTCTCAAGCTACGAGAGAAGAAGAAGATGAAGAAGAAGGAGAAGAAGAGAGAAGGAAATACATCAGAAGCCATAAAACGAGTCTGCTCCTGACTGTCGGGTATTAAAGATAATACAAAAGGAGCAAAAAAAGTGAGTCAAGTGGATCCACAGCAGTGGAAACACCATAGTCACATGCTGCGAATCTCCAAGACATCTTTAAAAAATCTTCGGGTGAAAAGGGAGGGGGAAGCTCCTTTTATTTCAACCTATATATCAATCAAAGCTTCGAGCACCGCGTATATAAATGCTGTGGTGAAGACGAAAAAGCTTTTCGCGCCCCCTTTATATTCTCTCGGCGGTCAGACGATGCGGTTTGTTGGCGCGCTTTGGGCGTGCCATTTTGTACCAAAGACATATATATATATACACTGCTCTTCTAAAAATAGTTAAACAAGCCACGATGTGCAGAGAAACGAGACGCGAGAAGTTGCTGGCGGAAGAACATTATGCGAGACAACGTGGAAAGAGAGCTCGCGATCAAAAGGATGCGAAACCGGACGACCTGGTGCGGTTTAATTTGCAAAGTTCCGCCCTTTTGAAGCGTAGAAAGTCCAGCAAACGTGTGGTACATACAATGCAGAAACGAGCACATAATGCGCATGTATAAAGTTGGCTAAAACACGTCCGCGACGAACAAAGGAACGCGACCATAAACGAGACGTTTGTCTTGTACCAGCGCGACTATAAACCGCACCAGGATATTCTGCCTGGCATGTTCACCAAAATTCACCTTCCCCCGCCCTCTGAGCCACCGCATAAATCATATACGAATCAAACTGATGCTGCACCCAAATAAATCGTCGCGTTGGATAACATTTTCGTAGGCGAGCCCCGCAGGTCCGTAGGTGATACATGATAAAATTGGACACACACCAGCTGTTCGGTATGAGGATTTATAAAATGGAAGAGATCTCGTGTTTTTCGTTTGTTTGTTTGTTTTTTTTTTTCATTACTGGCGCAAATAGCGCACAATTTGAGTCAAAGAAATAGCATGCGGAGTGTCTGATGTATAGGAAGCATTCTTGTATTTCGCATATGCAACCCGAGATGAAGGAAGCTCATATGCTATATAGAGTGTCCGCGTGCAGTGGGCGAGTATGAATAGACGATGTGGGAGAGCCGCGATTGAGAAAGGACGGAAAGAATAGCGAAGAAGAGAGAGAGAGAGAAAAAAAATACATGTGGAGAGAGATAGAGAGAGAAAAATGAGCCGAGTTCAGCAGAAGCGAGAGGAGAGTCCGCGTCGTTTGTATGTATGTGCACAAGCAGAAAGAACGAAAAACCAGGAGGAGGATTAAGGGCGAAGAGGGGAAGCAGAAAGAGAGATCAAAAACTCACGAAGCATAAAATTAAATCCCCCTGGACGTGCGATGGCGCATATTATGAGGGTGAAACGAGACTGAGCTATGCTTCGAAAAAGCCCTTTTTGACTAATTCTTATTTCATGTTCAGATCTACTGATTCGCAGACTCCATTTCGACTGCTCGTATATATACAGTTTTTTTCTTCCCATTGCCGTTTTTTTTGTTACATCCCTCGCGGGAAACGCTCCGTTTACGTAAACAAGATTTATCCTCGAGATTTCGTATCACCAAGTATCCAAAATCCTTCGTCAGGGTATGGGTTTACATAAGAAACAATCTGCAAAGATTTACCAGTCGTCAAGTATGAACTCGGCTTCAATATAACGTCTCGTTCCGACATATATAAACTCCCATCTTATACGTTGTCTTATCTCGAGCCATATTTGAACGAATATCCGATTTACAGTCAAAAATTTTCGAGATCGTATTCGATCGGTGGCCCAAATCGTAAGAGATCTTTCGTTATTTTGTAGGGATTTTATTGGGGGACATACAAATGCAGATTTAACGTTAAGGGACACTTTTACGGTGGACTTTTATCGATGGAATTGAAATTCTTTACAGCCTGCAGATCTTCGACTGCTTTTTTGCACTTTAAAACCTTCGACTGCGAAGGCTCTCTCGAGTTTAAGATTTTTCTCGAATCCCAATAATGCGCATTGCACCGATCGTTATACAGTGTGAATTTAATCTTGGGCCACCCTGTAGAAGTGAAAATGAGGCGGGGGTGCGCCAGGATGTAATCTACGGTGCTTCACACTCGATTAATCCGGCACGTATGCCCATTTTATCTCGCTCTTATGAGCACGCACCGCTCGCATATACGTAACTTAACACTCGCAGGGTCAACCTCGGACGCATTTATATACATATATGTATATAAAAGCATTTGTACATTTACTTACGGTACGAATCGACTGTGAGCTAAAAGGGCGTATGTCGTATAAAAGTCTACGCTTTTGATATCCGACACTGCGCGCCCTTCTGTCGTTTTTTCAGCATTTCATATACTTGGTTTGTGTATAAACCATCCTGTACATATATATACTGGGCGTACACTGGGCGTAATTCTGTACCACAAAGGGTGTAACAATGCCGATTAAACGCGTAACAAATTTATACGACCCGTAATGAAAGTCACGTGCGAATGAAAAAAAAAAAAAAGAGAATTTTCTTTTTTCTTTTACATTTCATTTCGCGCATTTATTCCTCCGTAACGAAACAAAATGCTTGTGACCTCGTCAGTTACACTTGTTTTCTCCTGACAAATCTATTCCTTACGTTACACGCGTTCTGTATTAGTATCGCTGATCAGTTTCTCTTATTTTCAATTTACTTTCATCTCTCCATATACACACTTTTTTCTCTTTTTCTCTCATTCGCTTTTAGTGCTTTCCTGCGTTGCTCATTATATTCTTATATACAAGCTTTCCTCTCTCTCTCTCTCTTTCTCTCTCTCCACCCCGTTGATATTTCTCGCACATGCCATTACGAATCAATTAATCCGTGAAAGACCTCGAACGCTCGCGATACCGAAAGATTCCCCTTCGATCCTTACCCCCCTCTTTCACGTATATCAAACTCTCTTTTGACATAATTTGTCATATATCATGCAAAAATAATAATCAGCATAAACTGTAATTTCTTAAACCAAAAAAAATGCAAAATACGAAAGGAATAATTTTAAAAATACAAATGGCACTGGGTAAATTTACAAAATACCAAAAATTTCCAAGTTTTTGAGATAAATAACTTTCGACATAAATTGTTGTATATTATATTGAAATAATAATTGGCATAGACTGTAATCTCTAAAAAAAATTACAAAATACGTAAAAAAGGAATAATTAAAAAATTGTCCAAAAATAATTTTAAAAAGAGTAACATTGTTGGCATTGGTTTTGTTAAAAAAAAATGACGAATATTCCCAAGTATTAATATACAAATGATAATTCCCGATAATTATTTTTCAAAACTTTTTTCACGTGGAAAAAAAAAGTATGTAATCTGATATATATTCCAAGGTGCTAATAAATGTAATAAAATTGCTGCACTTGGTGTGGCACGATCTACTTGTATAAATATCAACACATCACTGCGGGTACGTATACAATATTATATTTATGAATATCCTGTAGGTACACGGAGAGATTACGTTGTACGGGAGGGTGTGGGGAGGGGGAACGAGAAACACGTTTTTCACGCTTCGTCAGTGACCATAGATATATCCGCGTGCGCACCCATAATTACAACTTCATTAGCGCCCATTATTCAAGAATATAAACACTTTTCTTTGGCGTTTGCGCGAAGTCTTTGGGGTGGGACGTTGTGAGGAGAAATAGGGTAAAAAAAGAAAAAAATTTCATATATAACGACGTCACGATGGCAATTGACAGAGACGTGCGATTACCTTCGTTCTTTTTAAAAGAGCGAAAAATAAAAAGAAATTAAATACGAAATTGATTTCGACAGAAAAACCCACTCTCAAGCATTTGTTTGCTCGCCCATTCGCGTCACCGCATGTTTCTCATTTTTTTTTTTTATTTCATTTTTTTCTTTTTATATACGAGTACGCGTGTATCCGCACTCGAGTTATACATGTATATATGATACTCGCGTCAAAGCAGTTTGTTTAACGAGTACACAGCGTATATTATTCTCGTTCGGAGGCATATTATATATACCGAGAAATATTCTCTCGTCGCTGCGCGCGAAAGATCGATGAATTTTTCGAAGGGGTCAAAGTATATATACGTGTATGTGGGATGACTGATGAATGTTATGAAAAAAGCTCGATTCCACGAAGAATCGCAAACACTTGAGCATCATTTAAAGTGCATAAAATGATTTTATGCGCTAAATCAAGTTACGCCTTTTCCGTAATGCGAATCTCCGACGCTGATGTACTTCAAGACTAATTCAAGATTTTTGTGAACTTTGCCAAGAGAGTTTGTTACACATGACTCACGTTTAAGCACTGTATATAAGCTTCAAGACGATGCCCTATGACCAAGAAAAACACTATTTTTCTCGGGGGGAGGCGCTTCGTCTCTCGTGATTCTGCGATGTTGTATATTCTCTTACGTCTCTCTTTCTCTCTCTCTCTCTCTGTACATCTTTTACTATGTGCATACATGGATGTGGTTGTCGATCTCGCTCTCTCTCGATTACACGAGCAAATATCACAGAGATTAAGAGAGAGGAAGAGTAGGTCTCAGAGTACAGAGACCGAAAGCTCCAGAAAGAGAGAGAAAGAAAATGATACGAGAGAGAGAGAGAAAGAGAGAAAGAGAGAGAGAGTAGTGATTCATTTGCATATGTACCGCAAAGTCGCGCGCTGGGATGGAAGAGATCGCGAGAGCAGCCGCGCGCTCATCTCTCGTATCGCGATAAATAAATTATGGCTACTCGACTCTCTCGAATGGCAAGCCGCCACAGCGATGTACTCTACCATATATACACCAACGAGATCGTATGAGCTCCTCTCCTTTTTCTTTCTTTTCGTTCCTCCACATCGCGTTTGCGTGTATGTTGAACTCGACGTGCGGCTCAGATCTTTCGCCATAATTAATAAAACATCAAGGATTCTCGGGCACTTAACACACGCTTATGGTCTGACATCGTGCGTCTTTGACCCTTTCCTTCGGTTGGGTTTCCACACCAAAAGACAACCGTAGACAAAGATCCAACATAAAATCGCCCCAACATCATTTTTCTTTCACGATCTTTTTTTATTTCATTGAACAACTCGAGTTTTCCTTACTCGGAATTCAAGATGAATTCTGTAGTAGATCATTATTACTTCATTTTCCAATTGCAGAATTATTAGTGAATTCTTCATCAGGAGAACGTTAATTAACAAATAAAAAATATGAGGAATAGAAATGAAGTTCACCGGAAGGATCAGTAATTCGTTCAGCCAACCGGAAATTGGTTCTTCTTATCCGATTAGTGCTTCCCTTAAATTTTTCTAAGAGCTACGAGGAAGTTTTTCTTTAATAGTATGATTAAAGTTGAAGGATAATCTCGATTGTTGGACAATAAGAATTTCTTCGATCCGTGTGGGTCTGAAACATTTTTCTAGGGCCAATCGTTTATCCACCAGAAATACAAACATCTCTGCTGATGTAGCCTAACGAAGAGTCGATGATATGATAAATATTTATCATTTCGAAAAATTCTTCGAAATCGTTATTAGCTGTAAAAATGGCGATTTTGTATATACAAAATGATAACTCGTTATAAGCAACTTCAGCGCAGATGAATTCAAGTTTTTATAAGTAAAAGCAGCAAAGAGGACGAGAGTGTAGCGATGATTTCTCATCAATTTACCGTCATCAATTTATCAAACTTTTTGTTCTTGGTTGTCGTGTGGAGTTTGGGTGAGTGATCAGCCGTTGAATCGGTTCGAATCAGCGGAGAGATCGTGGAACATATCCGGGTGTCTTTCGCGGTGTCTTTCGCGGTGTCTTGGGTTGACGGATAATGAAATGTTCGCGATGAAAGTCAATTCGAAAGACGTTTGATTGTCGTCGATGGAATATCGCGCGGGAACGGCAGGCATCGGAGCCATCGACGGGGTCTTGAATCGCGGGTCCGTTTATTTTCTTCGCGGTAGGTCGAAATACGCGTTCTCGGATAACGCGACCACCACCAACGCCGTACATAATACAGCACCGATGTATCTATATATTATAAAACCGCGGGTATATATACGAGTGTATACGCTGCGCATATACATGTCCGATATTCAATATATACTAAATATATATATGTGTGTAATATATATAGTACATGGGATTTACAAAACGCCGATATTGCCGTGAGAAGACCGCGCTCAGGATATTGCTGCGACGCGCGCGGATATTAAAATTCCTGCACACACCATGCACTTCCCTCCTTATTTTTTTTTCTCTCTCTCTCTCATTCTCCCTTCCCATTATTTTTCTCTTTTCTTATCCGTCTGCCTCTCTGCGTGCCCAAGACTAAAGTTTGGCAGTTTGCGCGAATGACGATTATATGAGCGCGTGGATGCCGCGCGCAAGGCGTGACAAAAGCAGCGCAAAAGGCGTATTTTTAATTCGTAATTCATCTTGGGGGGTCTCTCTGATATTATCTTTTCCATGCTACACATATGCACGTATACTAATGTAATTAATGAACATGAGAAACGCCGCGATCGATCTTCGGCTCGAGTCATTTATCAGTTGGGAGTATATATGCAACCGCGAGACGCCGGAGATATATACACTCCGATCTTATAAATCGCGGTTATTATAAAGATCATTGCCGTTTACGAGATTGCTTCTTCTCTCTTCATCTCTCTCTCTCTTTCTCTGTACCAATTGAATTCAAATAAAATGTACCGCTAGCAGGAAGTCAAGGACTGCCGAGAGTAAAACGCTCTGTAATCGCGAGGAGATGTTCCACACGCGGTGAGATTGAACGTGTGAGATATAGAGAGGAGAGTATAAGAAGGAACGCACGAAAGGATCGAAAGTATGTATATACGTGCGGAGGGAGAGAGGTTATACGAGAATCGATTGTTCTCGAGGAAACTTGAACGAGATCCAGTGCAATATAAGCTGTGTATTCTGCTGGGAAAAGATCTACGTATATACGACGAGATTGATGACGGTGACTTCGGGACCTCGCGAGTGTGTGTTTATACAATATTTAAAAAAAAAAAAAAAAAAATTATATAAA
>JABMBV010081042.1:0-12678 GCA_018906735.1 Mesochorus sp. PSUC_FEM 10030011 | reverse complement strand
TTAATATTTACAGGTAAAATCCATATTTCATTTTATTCAACACCATATTTATATTTATTTTTATCCAAAAACTCGGAATATTCACCATTTTAATGAAAAAATCCGTTTGAATCAAAATCGACGATGCAAAAATGCATTTTTTTTTCAATTTATATGAAGAAGAAAAAACAAACAACAATTAAATTAATATTTACAGGTAAAATCCATATTTCATTTTATTCAACACCATATTTATATTTATTTTTATCCAAAAACTCGGAATATTCACCATTTTAATAAATAATCACTTTTAAATCGAGATCGACAATGCAAAAAAGCATTATTTAAACGAAATAGTACGATGAAGAAAATAAACGTTAGGGACGATTTTCGTCGGGTATAAAATCCAGAATGAAACAAAGATCTTTGAGTATATTATGCGCAAAGGATGAAGGTGGTATATAGAGGCGGGAAAGGATTGGAGAAACTCGCGGAAGCGTGGCGATGACTCGGATGTAGCTCGCGGTGCACTCGTCGAGATGCCCACCGAAGAACTGAGAGTCCGAGAACTCGAAGAAGCCTTCGAGTATTAAGTGTAATACACACAATAGAGTATATAGTAGTAGTCGGCATGATGGAAACGAGCGTAAGAAATGCGAGTGTGTATCCTACTCCTGGGTCCCTTCCTCCACGAGCTCAACCGACTATCGAGAATGGCTTGGCTGACCACTCTGACGTAACACAAAAGAAATTACCTTCTATTCTACAATTTTTTTTTCTCTACCACCGCACAATATCTGTATATAACGAATATCCTTATTGTTGCCACTTCGCACGAATATTTTGTGCAACGCGTATATATCGTGTGTTTATATGCCAAAAGAATTATTCATTGCTCATTCGAATGAACAAAGAGCGAGGAGGAAAAAGCAAAAGTCTCTCGTGGATGGAATAAAACTTTGGCAAACTTTGTTCAAAGTTTTTGTTTTTTTTGTATCCTTGCCTAGGACTTTCTTCCTTTCCTCGGCTCGTATACTTTTGCCTAAATATTTTTGTACTTTTCTTCGTCACATTTTTCTTTATGCAAAATTTCATACGTTTTCTGCTCGGGTTTTACTGCGTTCGGATATCTGCGGGCACGAATATATGTGTGTGTGTGTATAAAATTGCGCTCGCACAAGACCGATAATGCTCAGATGTATAAATAAAATATATATAACGCGAGAGCATATATACATTCGATCGCTTGCTAACGTAAACGCTCAATTACCAACGATATTTCCTATACACTCGATCCTCGATACGCCCTTTTGTCTCTCATTTTGTCGATATACACCTGGGCTTAGCTAATGTGCGCTCAACCCATACGAGAATGTGCACTAGTCCGTGTATTCCGGTGGCCTTTATACGTGTCTGGTACAGTAACAAGCCCGTTCGCTTCACACGTATGAGCTGTTCCACACTAATTCGACTCGATTCTCCATACTCCAGGATATTTTTATTTCTCACTATACATTTTTCTTTTTTTTTTTGAGTTTTTTTTTTTTTTTTTTATTAATTTTGTATCCTCTCGAGAATATTCTCGCTTGCAGATTTCTTTTGAATTCAACTTCACATTGTTCTTTTATATTTTATTTAAACATTTTGTCGATTCGAAAAATTAACGAAGATAAAAAATTAAAAGATTGTGCTTTAGAAGTTCGGAGCGAAAATTCTTCACGAGTTGCCTAAGAACTTTGTATCATTTTGGTCTTTTATCGTGTATACTTTCATGTTTCATGTTCTTTTTTTGCTCATTATAATATGTACGAGAATGAACGATATGAGAATTTTAGTTTGGAGATGTTTTTTTTTTTGAAAATTCATTGATTCTAGAAAGTTACGAAGAATAAAGAAAATTGAGCTTCGCAAAAGTTCGTAGCGAAAATTCTTCACGAGATGGCTAAGAACTTTGAATCATTTTGGCCTTTCATTCTATATAGTTTCAGGTTTTTGGTCCATTATAATAAACGAGTACGAGAATAAAAGATCGAGTTGGCATGGAATGGCTTATACATCATTCAGGAGTGATATATTCTCTTTAATGTTGTTTTTTTTTTTTTGGGGTGTGGGTTCATTATAATGAATATGAGAATGGAAGGCAGGTCGAGCTGGCATGAAATAGCTTATACATCATGTAGGAGTAAGCTATAAGAGAACATCACTGTTCACCGCTCGTGCGCCCGCAGGGCTTGGTGTTCACACCGTAGTTCCTTCTTCGAGACTTTGGCGTATATAATGCCAAAGTCTCGAAGGAGAAAGAACTCCTATATATAAATAAATATATATATATGTCATTATAAATGTGGTGTGTATGTCTCCATGTGTATTAACGTTGACTCGACTCGAAAAGGAGTATAGTTTTCGTAACTTGTTTAATCCCTGATTCGTAGTGTCCCCTCGTAATTATTACGAGAAACCCTTCGAGAATGAAAAGAGCTCTGCTTGGAAAGGCTTCATCGTAATGGCTCACAAGCTACGATCGTCTCTCCCAAGGGGATGTTCTCTAGAGCTTTTCTTTTTTTTTTTTACTTCGTAATGCATCAAAGACTTGTCTTGAGGGAAATATCCTCTAGTTGTACATTACAATAAGTAAACTTTTATGTCTGAATTTTGGGTAAAAAAAAATAAATTCTTAGGCTTTATTAAGATCGAAAGTTTGCCAAAGTTCAATTTTATTTGATTTTTTTTCAATTATAATGTTTTTAGACGATGGAGGTGGTCTGTTTGACCGTTAAATATTGAGTACATGCCAGAAGCGTACTTGTATATATAGCTAAAGAATATAAGAAACGTCGTCACGTTTACAGAACTGGAACGAAATGTTCTGGAGTTTGGATATGAGAAAAGTTTCGTATTGTTCGCTAGTGTATATATATATAGTCCATGAGAAATCGAGTTATCAAAAATGTTTCATATGGCTATAAATGTGATATAGTTGTGAATGAAAAATCTCTATTGTATGTACTGCATGGATTGTATATGGGTCTGACACATGCAGCATATCCAATGGTATGTGTGTGTGTGTGCACAAAATCGCGTAGGAGTTGCACGAAAGTTATGATTGATTGAAAATCTATCGATGTCTTTTGAAAACTCTTCATATCTATCAGATTTATATATAGGAGAAGGGAGTTGTATACGAGAAAAAAAATATATATTGTAATACACAAGTTTACACTCAATTGCACATTGAACATTTTACCAATCTTTTATTATATATACTCGAAACCGTATAAGAATATATTTGTATTTCAAAGAATTGATATTATAGAGTTTACGATATTGTAATAAAAAATTTTAACTCAATTTCACATTGGAAATTTATCAATCATTCATATATTCGAGTTTGAAAGAAATATTTGTTTGTTGAAGAATTGAAATTTTTTAATCATTGCGCAATTTTTTTAGATCATTGAACAATTTTCTAAATTATTGCGCGATTATTTAAATGAATTACGCATTTTTTTTTTTTTTAATAAAACGAACATGAAATAATTATTGAATAATGCAAAATACAATTGTTCATCCTCATATAATATTGCGATAAGAACAAAAAGATTGTATCCATGGCTCTTATATTACGATTGTGAATTTATCGATGAATTAATCAATGAAAATGATCATCGCAATATATTTTACACAGATTTCTGCCATAAGTATCACTTCACAGATCGTATACGCACAACAATCATGAAATGACTAACAGTATCGATACGATGACATATTAGTAACGCAATTTTACCGCGTATATGGCTGTATTGCGGTAATGCGGGTGACCGAATGCTATCGTTCCTAAATAATTGATAGCCTATATACCTTTGTTGTTACTAATCACCCCAGCTTCGAATTACCGTCCTGTCCCTCTCGTATTTAACGTACCGCTGGTCATTGGGGTCAGTTTTCATTGATTTTATCTCCGCATTGATTTATTTCACGAATATTATTTGCGCGCTATATATATATCAATTGTTAAACAATTGTGACTTTTGACGATTTCTGTATGGCAGCGTATTTTATGGACTCGAATTATGAAGTTTATTTATTTTTTTTTTAATGTTCATTAGGACGTATAAAAGTGTGATAATGAAATGTCTCACATATTGAAAATTTTAACTGATGACGTATATATATACATGCATCGGGATATAAAGTGTGTGTCGAAGCGTGAGACGATTTCGTGGATCCCCGAGCATATTGCTTTAATTATTTGCCCATCTATCGTCGTTCCACTTTCGTATATATAATTACTATTAATTAATTCACAATAATCCAAACGTTCATGTGGGAACCCTTCGTTTTCCCATTAACGCGAGCTGCTACTCGATTTTCCACTACGAATAATTGCTATCGTTTATTATATAATTCCTCATCGAGTCTATATATCGCATATATCACCTATCAATAACAATTCGTTGAACACATATACTCACGTGAGCGTTTATATATAGGGTGTTAGGAAATTTCGCTAATTCATCTTCGCTTTGATTTTATTCATTCGATAAATTTCGTTTAATTTCTTTTATACGTGTGTCCTCATAAGCTCAGTCTTATTTTTTTTTCAATTTGTCAAAATGAAATTTGACTGCGGAAGCTTTTAATGGTAAAAAAAATGATCGAGTACTCACTTGACTAGTCGTTTAATTTCGGCAGGCACTTGCACGATTTTGTTGTCCGATAGGTCCAATGTCGTGAGTAATTCGAGTTGAAAAAACGCTTCAGGAACGGATTTCAGGCCGTTACGTTCGATCCGTAATGTTCGAAGATTGGAAAACCTTTTATTATCATTGCAAAAGGAAAAGAAAAAAAAAACAATTTTTCACAATTGATTTGCGGTGTCAACGATCGTTGAGAAAGAAAGAAAAAAAGATTTCCTCACCTTTGTAAAATATCCAGATTGTTATTATCGTTCTCAAGCTGATTATGTTCAAGATATAATTCCTCGATGGCGGAAAACGCCAATGTGCTCTCGGGAATTCTCGTTAATCCTATTTTGCTCAGATCAAGCTGTTTCGGGCACGCCGACATTTGTGTAGCCTGTAAAGAGAAAAAAAAAACACGATATTGATCGATAAAATTCAATGATCATGTCGAAAAAACGCCATAATCGTATGGCACAATGATTCAAAACAATGCGTTAATTATCCTTCACCTCATTTTCCAAAGAATCAGTGTCCATGGTGTCCTTGTCGATATTATATTCTTCCGCTATAGCAACTAGTGTTCCAAGGTGTACCATTTTTTTCATCGATATCGCAACACTTCGATTACTCATTAAATATTTTTTTTCAACATTTTCAAATTATTATTTTCTTATTTATCGAAAATGTAATTCGAAGAGACTTTTTTTGCGTTCATTATTATTTTGACGTGAACATGTAATAATATTTTACGGCAAATATGTTATTTATTTCGAACGTATATGCGTTCGCCTCACGCGAGCATTTGTAACCTGCAATTTTGTTTTATAATAAGTAACTGCCGAAATTACTCAAAATTACATCATTTATGCTTCAATATATGTGTGTATATATACGGGAGAGCGTTATATGATTTTTCTTAAAAACTTCTTCACATTTTTCCTCGGCGCAGCCTCTGCGCTTCTATATAGAGTGAGAAAACTGGGTGAAGACGAATTTCCGGCTTAGCAGGAGCTTATTGCACTGTTACATACACGAGCTTAATGGCGATAAAGTGCACGCGAAGCAGAGCTATAATATTATTGCTGCGCGTGCTATGGAAGTTAACACACACTCGCGATATATATACGAAAGCTTGTTTAAGGTGCGAGAATATAGCTTTCGGTATATGCTCGAGGGTTTTAACTTATTCGGCCGTTTTACGGCAACGGAGTGTGTATTACGCAGTTCTCGATTATGTTGTCCCTTGGGATTAAGACGAGAAAGAAAATGTGGGTGGGGCGAAAGGTGCGGGGAGGGAGGAAAAAGTTCATTGAAAGAAAAAAAGCAATAGGAAATGGAGGAAACGGTTTGTTACGAGCGGCATAGGGATTTCAATTTCTTCGGGGAAAAAAAAAACCTTACACGCAGAAATGCGCGTTATATGAAAATTTATTTCCAATAGGATTGCAGCGCCCCATTTTCTTTTTTTTTTTTTTTCTTCAAATAAATGCACGTTTATAAAAAGGGAAACCATTAGAGAGGGAGAAAAAAAAGAAATAAAATCTGGAGAAATACAATGAGGATTGCGTTCTCGCGGATACAAGTTTGGAGCTTCTTTGGAGATAGTAAGTTGCAGACACGCGGAAAGGGGGAAAACTTGTGAACACGGTCCCGGAACGAATCTTGGTATATCGTAAGAGACGCTGCTTCGTTTCTTGATACGGCATATATACTATACATATGTATATATAGATGAGCTTGAAAACTCGGTAACCGTGGGCTAGTGTGCAAAGGGACTTCTCAACGGCAGATATACGAGCAACAATAAATTGTATCACCGTCTCTAAAAGTTTTCAGAAGGCCAACAGGGAGCCCCCGTATCTTTCTCTCTTTCTCTCCTTCGTTTTTCTCTTTCTCTTTCTTTCGGTGTCGGTATACTCGCGAGAGACAGGTGAAAAACCAATACTTTTGTACGAAATGTCGGAATGTTTACGTTTTAATAAAATACCACGGTATACTCGCGGTTACCCAACCAACCCCTTCGATATTCACACATTTATATAAATAATTGAGGAATTTCGTCAAGGCTTTCATGACTCTTCGTGAAAGTTGGTTTATCGACGCTGAGACAAATATAAAATGTTTTGTGCATTCAACGAAAAAAAAAATATTTTTATTTTTATTTCTATATAAAAAAGTATTAAACGATTTATATTTTTTTTACATTTTTTTGTGTTAGCGAATTTTATTGGATAATCGAAAAAAAAAACGAAAATCTATTCTCAAAAAAAAAAATAAAAATTAGATGTTTTAAAATATTAAAAAAAAATTATTTGAAAAGTATCTTGAATAATTAGTACATGATGATTATCTGCTATTTGCAATTTTTTTTTACGTGGGACCATAAATTTTTGATTGTGTTTACAAATTGTATTGGATAATCGAAAAAAAAAATGTTAATCTTTGCTATTTCTGAAAAATATAAAAAGCAAATATTTTTTTGTCTACATTTTTTTATAATAAATGATTCGAAAAGAATTTTTATTTTGAATAATTATTACGCGATGGTTATTAGTTAAATTTTTCAAGTAGGTCGATTGATTTTTGATGATTTTTCTTCTGTCTATATACGCCTTTGTGTTTGCAAATTTTATCGGATGATCATCTATACGTATATAGCAGGAAGTGAAAATGCACGTTTTGCTATATCGAGTCTCCCTTTAACAATCTCGCACATGCCTCGCTAACTCGGACTCGAATATCCACAGGTACATTTATACATATAATAAATGTGTGTGTGTATCTGTATGGAATAATAAAGGAAACAAAAAGTTTCGTGAATTTAATGGGTAAAATCTAACAATCTTTCCGGACGTCGGTATAGCTCGCCGATTGTGCAGGAAACAAATGAGTTTTTTATAGCACATAATATATACGCAGTGTAAGATTGTATATATATATATGCAGGGTATAGATTTATTGATAAGAATTCTCGATCTTCTTGGCGAGATACATATACAATATGGACGCGACGCGAATGCTTGTTATGTACTTTGTTTTACCGTTCGCAAACGAGAAAACAAATGAGCTAAAAGATATCAAAAGTTGTCTGCTTTTACGTTCGCATTGAAGGATATACATGGCCGCAAATTGGCTGATTCAATTTTTCCTTACAAATACTATCCGAGGCGCCTGCGACGCAAAAAAGAAAAGAAGAATATTATTCACAAAAGATAAGACGTTCCGTGTATTTATTCGATAAGAATTTTTCCATTGTTAAAGATTAATCGGATGAAGGGAATTATCTGAAATTTATGCGCGACATCAGCCTCGGTTACGAAACTTTTCCCATACTCAAATTTTCGCGCCCGCAGCCTTGTTATTCCCGTTGCTTTTTTTTTTATATATGATCCACGAATATTTCGAGGGCAACGCCCTGTAAAACGTTTTTCATTTCCTCCCTCCCCCCCCCCCCGACTTTACTTTACTTTCGATACTTATTCAGGGTCTTCTCTCGCGCTTATCTCTTTATCTCTTTTCCTGCTTAAAACTTTTTATCTCGATCAAGGATTTCGACGCATGGTAGAAGATTTATTTCCTCGGCTTCTTCCTATCTTTTTTTTTTTTTTCAAACATTTCCCGAGGATATAATCCAATCGATTGTTTTCTACACTCGCGTGTCTGGCTTTTGTCAAATTTCTTTTTTATATTCGTTATATAAGAATTCACTGATGATTCACTGATTCTATACAATCGATCGCAATGATCGCAAAACAAAAATGATAACTTTGCGGAGCACTCGTTGGTCCCATTATCGAGAAATTTCGTTTTTTTGTTTATCCTGGAGGTATAACACCGGCGAAAAGTTACCGGATAATACCGAGGGGATCGTACACACGATCAAAACTGGACTCCAAGTGCAACGTAAACCGCGCGCGGAGACTCGAGGAGAGTACGAGCCAAAATGGAAGAGTTTGTCGCGTGTCTAGGTCGTGGAACGTAAACCGGAAGACACGCTTCGTGTACTTACCATTGCGCAACATTTTTTTTTTTTCTTCCTTTTTTTTTGCTCTCATCGTCTTTTTACTTCCCTCTCCTTTGCTCTCGGTATACACAGGCGAGGATTTATTCCGGTATTTCGTATATGATCCTCGCGAGGATTTTTGTCACTTTAGGCTCTCTAAGCTTTACATATATACCGTTGGTGCTGGAAAAAGCCCCGTTTTATGCTTCGTACAATTTCGTCTTTTTCATTCACTTTTACATATATTTAAAGAAAAGAAAAAAACCCCATTTTTCTACTACAGTTCTTTTTTTAGGCGTTTGAAAAGACCGCTAATATTATCTAACGGTTTAAATATAGTTAAAGTGTATATACGGTCGAACCCGAGCGACGAACCGTACACGAGAGACGTTCATAAAGCTAACACGAAAGGGGAAATGCGTTTTTTTTTTCGATTCGCAAAGATGATTTTCATAATAGCCAATTTGCGAATCAATTTCGCGTGCTCCGTTACACCGTTTTGCGAGTCGTATATACACACACACACACGATATATAGCATATCCGTCAATAGATAACAGACGGTTTAACGTTTATGTTCCCGTCATACATATTATCTTCACGAGCGATAAGTATATATATATACACGTTCTGTTCTCATTTGTTCCAGCACACTTTGTGTGTTATTATATCGTTATGTTGGTTATAAGGCTCAAATGGACCTGATTCGCTCTTCACGTATATATTTATAACATAAATATAGAAAAAAAAAGAATAATTATTACGTGAATTAATTCGAGAATACAAATACGATCGAGATGTAACGATGATACGAAAAAATAATTATTCCGTAATGTTTCTTTTTTTTATATAGGCAATTATTTCGAAAATACGTTAATATACGAAGAAAAAAATATATGTGAAATAAAAATAGTGGATTCTTTTCTTTCGTTTAACGAGAATGTGTTTCTCTCTCGGCGTTTAATCCATTGAAATTGTATTTAAAAAAAATTCTTTTGACAGTAACAGTCCCCGAGAAGAAATTCATTATTCGAGCTATATTCCTTTTTCGTCGCATGACGGAAAAGCGCGCGCGAGATATATATACGCGGTGAAGGCGACATGAGCGCGCACAGAGTTGGAAAATACATGCGGTATAATCGAAAAGACGCGATGAGAGGCGGGGAGGGATGTCGAGGCGATAAGATCGTCTGGGCCAAAGTTGAATCTTCCAGGTTAAATTTGCATCGCAAAATAGAGGAGGCCGCGTTTGTATATATATATGCGGCGCGATCGAGGTGGAAAGGAAAAGAGAAACCTCCTCGCTTATACTATCCTTTCTCGTGATCCTCTCTCTCTCTCTCCCTCTCTCTCTCTCTCTCTCTCTCTCTCTCTCTCTCTCTCTCGCTTTGCCAAAAGTATATTGCGAGAAGCTTTCATGGATACCTATAAAAGATCTCTGTTGCAATAGTCATCGGATTACAATGGTCTCATTTTAATGGATCGAATGACAGCAGCGGCGCAGGATAGCGAAAAAACTCGCAGGGAATGAATTTATTCGGCGCACAAAGGAATATACTCAAACGCAAATTTTTCTTTCGATATTATATTATTGGTGGCGATAGTTAAATCTTCGGGAAAATTATTCAGGTCGTTGTCGTACGATAAAGATTGCGAGAAAAAAAAAATTTCATTCACCGTAATTTGTTTCGTGTACTATTTTAACCGATGCTATTTGTATAAGTTTCAACCCGCAGCTTTTTTTTTTTATCGTTGAGAATTCCAACCCACTACTATCGCTTTACCGTCATTTGTTCGTCGGTGTGTGTCACTTGCATAAAAATAAAAAAAATAATAAAAAATTACACGTCCCCCCGGTGACGATGCTCCGGGGGCTCTCACACATTTTTTCGAATGCGTGAACGGATGCTGCGCCGCTCGAAGCTTTTACATAGACTCCGATAGTTTTCGATAAATATACATGGGATATACGCTGCTTGTCTATATACGATTCGAAACGGCGTATCTTCGTGTTTATTGTCTTCCAGAATCGGTCTTTTAGTTTTCATAGTCATGTCATGTGTACAGAATCGTTCAGAATATATAGTCTGAGCTGTATATAACTCAAAAACTTTAATTTAATTGGTTATTATGTGGTTGAGCAATTATTTCGAAAAATGACTGTTAATTTTCTTCTTTGGTTCTTTTTTTTTCATTCATTTTAGCAGAAATGATTGATAATCGGGTGTAAATAACTCTACAATCCCTTAAATTTTTCATTCTGAGAAAAAAAAATTATTGAATCTATCAAATATATTTGGTTGACACAAATTTCATTAGTTTTGTCTTTATATTCGTTGATATTAATCTGAGATTTCGTTAAATTAAAAAAATCAAAGAAATATTTGTCTAACAAATATATTTGTAAGATTTAACAATTCATAATTATTTGTACCAATTATTATCATAATTTATGCCAAAATAAAGCAACGAATTTCGAAACAAAAATGTTAACGCCATTTTTTCGTTAAAATTGCTCGATTATACCATTGATATAAATGTTTCGAAAAATTCGATAAATGTTTTTCTTTAAAAAAAAAAATAAATTATTGGTATCATTTTTTAATAAAAAGAAAAATCGATGAAATTCTTCCGAAAGTTCAATAACTTTTTGATAATTCTTTAATTTATTAGTGATTTTTGATAAATAAGGAAATTTTTGTTGTACTACAAATTATGTATGGTCCTGTACACACACACACATATATATTTTAAGTGTGATAAACTTTCTAGGATTCAAAGCCTGTATCTCTATTGCACGTATATGTGAAGCGATATAGCAGGATCAGAGAACTGTTTTCCCGTTCCAAAACTTGAATAAAAATAGTCGACGGCGTTTCGGCACTCGGGGGTCCTCGCACGTGAACGAGGGAATATCTGTTGCCGGTGTAGCATTCGATGCCTAGATTAGCGCCCGGGATTAGAGCTATCGAATTTTCTGACAAATCGGAGTCTCCGCGAATTTTGCGCTCGCAATTAATACGAGAAATTCCATAAAAAATTTCGTACATATTTTCTTTTATCGATCTGTATATTTTATCTCGAGTAATTCGATTTCTCATTCGTATTATTATTGTTGACGCTTCTCACTTTCATGTCATAAAAATAAGTGAATTTTCAAAGAAAAAAAAAAACATTACAAAAAATTCTGTGACATTTCGTTATCTTTTGTTTAGAGTTTAAACAAATTTTTCTGTTTTTTTTTTTTTTCATTCGATACTTTTTCTTTTTAATCGTGTCGATGTTGATTATTTTTGCGACATTATGTATTTAACAGAACGTGAAATTTCACGATATTGCACACATACACGCGCATATACACATTTAACACTTTATATATACCGACGTTTAATATCGATTAAATGGATAGCTATTAAGCGATAACGAAAAACAGTGACAGGCAGATGGAAATCGGAGTGTGTGTTAGGGCCTGAAGTTGAATAAACGCGTTCGGAAGAGGGTGAGAGTGAGACTGATCCGATAAGAATCAAACATGGGAGGAGGGAGGGGAACTCACGATTGAGCTTTATTTGAGCTTCAACGGGAACCGGGAGAGTTTAACGGCTTTAGTGTGTACATATATGCCAGAGACTCGCTTACTCGATGGAAAGTAGATGTATGCTAATCTACTGGACCCGTTCCATAGTTCAAATGATATCTGCCAGCACGGCTTTATGATCGTATTGCCATCGATAACGCTTCTTTTTTTTTTTTCTCATTGCAAAAAATATCGAAAAAATCTTCTCGTCATTTTCGATTGGAAAAAATTCTTTTTCTCACGCATCAAAATGGGTCTAAATGGATGAAAAAATATCTGATTGTAAAAAAAACTGAATAATGATTTTTTTTTTAAAAGGATTTTTAAAGTAAATATTGAATTTTCAATCTTGAATATGGATTATTGAATTAATATTTACTAAGAAAATATTGAAGAAGGATAATATTTTTTAACAATAATTTCAATGAAGTAAAGTTA
>JABMBV010080931.1:0-12679 GCA_018906735.1 Mesochorus sp. PSUC_FEM 10030011 | reverse complement strand
CTGAAATATCTTTCAGGTGTCTCATTTTTTTTGTGGAAATAATAATGAAACTCTGTGTGTGCCCCTCCCTCCCCCTAGGGTGTACCTGTAGAGATGGTATTTCATCGATTTCACTGCTGGCACTGACCAGTCCATCAACGCGAGACGAGTAAAGATTTTCGATTGTGTCCTTTAAATGCCGCGCCCATTCGACAACACGACAGTCTTTTGGACCATGTTTTAAAACTGTGTTGGCAACAGTTTAATCGCTCGACGATCGCGGCATTTTTCGAACTCTCGTTCCTGACAAAACCACAATTTTCTTCTTCCGATTGAATTTTCATCGATTGGAAAACAATTGGATTCCTTCGTGTCTCGATGCGATGAAAATAATAGAGCTCAACGGCCGATTTGGTGGCGAAAAACGATACGATTCCTCTATACTCATCATATTTTACATTACGATCGGAAAAAAATAAATTGTTTGTAAAATTTCATTTTATTGACAAGTTAAGGCAGGATACTACCTTTGTCCGCAATTTTTCATAAGTTTTTAATGAAATTTTTTTTTTTACAAAAAAATAAAAGGATAGAAACTAAATCGGTTTTAGGCATTTATCACTTGTTAGTTATTCAACTTGAAAAAAAAAAAAAATGGTTTAATATTGAAAAACTTGAAAATAGCCTCTTGTAAATGACACCACAGGATAAGGCTTTTGAGGTGCATTCTCGGCCTGTGGGTCAAAAATCTCTTTGTAGGTGGCTCTTCGAACAAAAATCAAAATTTCTCCTCATTAAGAGCAACATATTTTAGGTCTGTACGTACAGCTTTTTCGAAATTTTAATTTAAAAAAAAATGTAAAAATGTAGTAAATTAAAAAAAAGAGAATTTTACAAAGTAAATAAAGTTGGAAAAAAAGCTTGGCTTAAACTATGCACCAAAATTAAATTATCAACTCCATCGTAAAAATCCTACGTACATTCTTAGTTCATAATATGGAGAATAATTGTGCAAATTTTCAAGTCAATCCGATGAAAATTGGATGCGGAATTTGACATGCAGGTTTGAAAAATATTATTTCCAGAATTTAATTTTGTAAAATTGTGATTTTTATCGTAAGAATACGTATACAAGCAACAATTTTCAAAATTCAATATTTCAGGTTCTAAATGGTGCAGCTTTATCAAATTTTGCATACAATCTGACAATAATGAATTACATATATATGCAAAGTTCAAAGAAAATCTGTCTAAAAAATGTTTACGTGATTTCTACCTTGAAGCCAAGATTCGAAATAAAATACCTTACACGTTCAATAGAACATCTGAATTTTGTATAACCTTGCATTGTCCCGTACCTTATTCAATTCTTTCACCTTCTCTTTGATTCCCATCATCTTCGTTATTATTTATTGCAGTTTGATTCATTTAATATTATTTTGTTAAATTTTGTTTTTCAGTTTGATGATGTAGACATCGATTGTCTGGAGAGTTGAGTCCCTATCATATTAAACCTTTTGAAGCATGTTGGTAACCCACGTTATCATCTCGTTTTTTTTTATCATTGCCATCTAATTAGTCCATGAGGCAAAATGATCTCTGCAGACTAGTCGGTTGACGCACTATCCTATAACCTCCTATTTATACTTTTGATGATTTTCAACGATAAGTTAACGATTTCTTCAAAGTACCAAATATGTTTAAAAGATTGATTATATTTTCTACTATATTTTCATACAATTAAAAAGATCACGCAGTTTCATTATTAATATTCATATATTCTACTCTTCACGATATATCGTCACAAATAATATGTCATACCCATTGAAGAATTGTAATATTTCATAGAATATGTGGACAACATCGTAGATTTTATGTAATTTTGGTTCAGTTGCAATTCAAATAAAGTATTTTATTAAGGAATTTCTTCAGGTACATTGTAATTAATGGAAAAATTTTGCAAATTTTCTAGAAATATTGTGCAAAAAGGATCAACAACCCTATTTTTTTTCAATATTTTTACCTGATTAGTTTCTGGGGAAAAAAAAAACATTACAAATTGGAAGATCAGATAACCTCATCCATGTAAATAAATTACTTATGAATATTAAATCAACATTAATTCAATAAAGAAGTAACTCAATAATTTCTCGATATTTTAAATTGATTATTTTACCACATTTGTTAAAATTAACTTTTCAGGAAATTGTCAATTTAACGAAATCGAACGCGTACCCATGTGAGTGCTTGAGAAAAAAAATTAATACATTTTTTTGAAATAGTGGTAAAAATATGAAAATTACACACGTTTCAGATACATTATTCATCCGATACCCCAAAAAATTTGGAATCGCCTGATCCATTGTAGAAATATTTCCATAAATTAAATGCCGAAGCACTGTTAGTAAGCGAAAATCTGTCAAAATGCTCTATAATCCTATGTATAACTAAATTTCGATTTACTTCGTTTATGTCATTTTTTGAACAAATGAAAGATAGGAATATAACAGATTGTCCTTGCACTTTACCTCCCCTTACAATCACTGAAGAATCCTTAATTGTTCATTTTCTACATCCTAGAGTACTCTGTTGATCTCATTTTTTAAACTCATTTATCAGTATATCATCTATATATAAGATGACCATAAGAGTACGGTTTAAAATCATCAAAAGTAAAGAATTTTTTCTCAGAAACTATGTGGTTAATTTTTTTAATCCTTGTTCGACATATCGAGGCATACAATTTAAAGGAAGTTGATGCGTTATAATCATAATAGTATATACAAGAATATGTAAATTTCATCAAATTTTTTTAAAATGTATTCAACGAAAAACTATGTGAATGGTGTTGAACGATATTTAATAACATGTAAAAAAAATTGAAGAGGTTTTATCACATAGCACTCGAGATATTTATCGTTGAAAATGACAACTTTAGCACCGACGCTTATGGGAGGTTACAGAAAATTGGGAATTTCAACAATAAATATCTCGACTTTAACATCAACTATTTCTAAACTGTTTTTTGCGATTTAAAAATAATTTTTATTTGATTTAAGCCATTTTTTTTATTATAATGGGCTCATGGAATGTTAATAAATCAAAATTCATTAACGGAGGTTTTATAATTTACAATAATTTGTCAATAATAGTAAACAAAGTCTATAAAATGACCGTTTTTTTAAAAATAATTATTGAAAAAACTTTGAGGTGTATTCTTATGAAAATTAGTATATGAAGGTTTTTGGGATTGCCGATCTCAAATGTGAACTCAGATTTTGAAAATTCCAAATGGCAGCCATAATATTTAAATATTACTGGATTCTGCTAAAACTTAACATATAAGAGTTTTAAGAGTCGCTAATTATGAATCTAAATTCGAATTTTGAAAATTCAAAATGGCGGATGCAAGATAGTGGCTATAAAATAAAAATATTACTGGATTCTACTGAATATTTAAATTTTACAAATGCCATATTGAATTCGCCATTTCGAATTTTCAAAACTTGAGTTCAGTTTTGTAATCAGCGACCCCAAAATCCTCTGAGTACAAATTTTTAAGAAAATCCATTCATCCAAAAAATGTATGCCGCAAAGGGTTAAAACTGTCAATGATCGGAAAATTCCGCCGGAAGTTTAGTATTTTATAAAACTTTATGTTTATAAAATGTTATTGCAAAAAGTTCAAAAACACTTTTTCTATGAGAAACCCTTCAACCTTCTTAAGTATGAAACCTATATGTAAATTTCAATTTTTTTTAAAAACCCATTTACACAAATTGTAAGTTAACATCTTGAACAGATGAAGAATTTATGTTTCAATGGTATAATTGCGAACTTGACTTTAGAATAAAAGTAATTTGGTGTATATGAATAATTTAAGAAATGCTCAATAATTTTTAATTACTTAATTTACGAATGACCAACTATAATAAATAATACGAGGATGCAATTAAGGAGGTACGAGCGTTAGGCGAATTCATAATCATAATAGTATATATAAAGTAAAGGCAAATTTATCAGATACCATTTTTCCAAGATATATTTTTGAAATTTTGCGTCAAGTTTCTTGAGCGTCATATGATGATGTGTTAAATATTTGAAAAGTTTTCACCGTCTGGTAATCGAGATATTCAGTGTCAAAAATCGCAACTTTAAATATGCGCTCTTATTGGAAGTTACGAAAAAAGACGATTTTTTACAACAAATAACTTAATTTCTAGGCGATCAAAATTTCTCAAATTTTAGCCATAGTTAAGTATGGTTATTAAGAAGGTTCATACGAATTTTAAACAATTAATCTTGGAATTCGCCTAACGCTCGTACCTCCTTAACACAATACTATTTTTGTGGAAAATAAATGAATAAATAAATTTCTAATCTTACATTGTAAAAAGTTTGAGAAATAATTCATTGAAAACATCCATTTTCTTTACCGTAAGAGTACATATAAAGACAAAATACAAAGACTCTTAAGAGACCAAAGTTGTGGACTTCTATTCCCTAAAAGCCAATTTCTATTTTCAATGCTCCGGCTAAAAATAAACAAGACGATGCTTTTAAATTCAACTTTACCTTTTATTTAAAAAAAAAAAATACTAATACTTATGGAAGTTTTGTCGTCACATTATAATCAAAAAAATTGTTTTTCAGTTTTTTTCACACACAAAATGGTTTGCGGACTCGAGTCGATTAAGAAAAGTTGTTTGCAAATTGACTAAAGAACAACATACTCCAAATTCAAGGTCGTTCAAGGTCATATGTACTTTTTTTTCAAGATTTTTTTGTAAAAAGTAAAAAATGCTTGTTTGATATTTCATAAAAATATATGCAAAATTTTAGAAGGTTTTACTACGTAGAAGCCAAGATATTTATTGATGAAAGGGCAACTTTTAACACGCGCACTTATGAAAAACTGCCGAGGATTGTAATTTTCATCAATAAATATCCCAACTTCCTCGCGGTTAAACTTTCCAAAATTGATTACACACGTAGATATGATATCAAAGAATATATATAAAAATAAAAATAAAAAAAAAGTCAGAACGTCCCTAATCATCAGAAAAAAATTGTATTGTCTTTTGCAGTTGTTCTTTGAAAAATTTTGTTCAATACATATTTGGGTTGGATGGAATCTGACAAAAATTCACAAAAAATTTACACTATTTCGATAGAGAATTCGAGAATGACGAAATGAATCGACAAAATTCGGGTATACGTATTCAATGAATTGAAATGTGAAACAAGAAAAGAAGCGAAATGTAATAATTGTAGTATTTTCGAGTATTTTCTACACTATGTTTATTTACAATAATTTTTAAATCACTTTCGTCTCGTACAAGAGGTTAAGGAGTTAGTAAGACTATCGCTCCGTTTCAAAAGCTAATAATGGCTAAAAGCGTCATATATAGTTACAGGTTAATATATTGTGATGGCTGTGCTCTGGTGAAACTTTTGTTGCTCTTACTACGCTTGTACTATGCTTCGATCACTTTCATTATTTTTATTCAATTTATTTTCTATTATCGCGTCAATTAATATTTTTGAAATATGACACATATTATTATTAGAATGAGGAGAGCCGGTGAGGAACTTCCTCGCCCGCTCTGGCACTCAGGCCAAAGGCCCATTGTGCCGTATGACACATATTTTTCTTGATTAATTGATTAATAAACGTTAATCTTTCATTGATCCCTTTCTGCTGGAATAATATAAATTCCGTTTTTGCGATTACGACATTGAGAAATTTGATGTGATTTCATTCAATTATACGCTAGTTTCAACATTAAATAACTATCAAACGAATTTCCTAAATGTCACGAAAATCGATAAGCATTTTCTTTCACAATAACGTATATGTTTGTAAATTTTCATGAAAATGTATTTTTTTTCTCATGTAAGACCTCAACTTTCTTAAAAAATGCACAAGATTCGACAAGAACTTCTCAACGAAAAGAAAATATTTTATGAAAATATAAAAATAAACATGAATAATTAATTAATTTTTTTCACGAAAAAAGGACAGAAACAAAATAAATTTCTGGCATTTATTACTCTATTATTCAACTTGAAGAAAAAATGTATTAATTTTAAAAAACTTAAAAATGTCGACCTGCATGTCAAAAATCTTTTTGTAGGTAGAATAACAATAAACATTATTTTTTCATTAAGAACAACATATTTTAGGTCTGTATGTAAGGATTTTCTAAAATTTTGATTAAAAAAAATACCGATCATTAACAAAAAAAGTGAATTTTTCAGAATAAAAAAGTTGGAAAAAAGCTCTTAAACTGTGCACCAAAAATAAAATAAGAACTCTATCGAAAAAAATCCTACGTAAATCCTTAGATTATACTATGGAGAAGAATTTTATAAATTTTCAAAAGTCAATTCGATAAAAATTGGATGAGAAATTTGACGCGCAGATTTGAAAAATATTATTTCCAGAAGCAGAGGTACGCTTACTAATAAACGATTTGTAATATTAGAAAAAGATTTCAGTTACCGTTATAAAGAGTTGTTTTCGATTCTACATATTTCAGAGAATGTTTAAGCAAAATAAAATTTGATTTTTTTCAAATTTTTATCTTGTTTTAATTAGTGGGTTTATTAGTGTACTCAATGAATGTAAGGGTTAATCGATGGGAAAGACAATATAATTGTTTGACGATGAGAACCGTTTGGCTGAGCTCCGAATAATTTATTACTGTAGATGCCGCGTGTGGGATTCTTGGCTACCTCGCTATACTATATACTAGCCAACCGTTTCGTGTCGTTTGAGCATTCACACAAGTGGTCGAGAACGGGCACGCGCTTCTCTACATACATATAAACTGTTATCTAACGCGGCAACATCCAGCGGGTCTGGGGCATCAGCGTGGCCCTATACCGATGAGTTTATGTCAACTTTCTATCCAACACGAATCAACAAATATTTCCATCGTTTTTTTCTCACACCCATCAAAATTCTGATTTTCAATAAAACGATACATCGTTTGGATGGACGCCAATTTATTAAAGACAAAATTAAGGAGGTTGTTACGCCACATAAATATAATCATACGTATTAAATAAAGGCAAAATCATCAAATGCTGTTTTTCAAAAAAAAATTTTTGAAATCATCTTGAGTATCATACTATAACGTGTAAAAATAGTTAAGAATTCATGATCAGTGTTTTAAATCGTAACTTTAATGCGCGATCTTATGAGAAATTACGAAAAATGTGGTAAAAATATATGAAATTTTAAAATTACTTCTGGATATAAAAAAAAATCAAAAACCTGAACTTATTTTTACGTTCATGTAAATACATCCTTAGGAAAGATCTATTGCTTCTCACGTAAAAACTATTTTTTTTATTTCGCACGATAAAATTTTGTAAATAGAAAGTTCAAAATAGTATTGAACTTGTAATGAAATTTCTCGATTATTCTCTATCTAAAAAACAGATATTTATTGTTATGCTTAAGAATTTAAACTGTAAATATCTCCACTACTAGACGACAAAACTTTCCTTAACCTTTTAAAGACGGGGATTTTTTCATTAAAAATCGATTTTTTTTTAGATGAAATTTATCCATAAAATGGGTAAATTTCGCATATAAAACACAAATTAAAATTGCTGGTCGAAATATTGACCACTCCCGCCCTTAAAAGGTTAATTTTTTTTACACATTACAAAATAATGTCCAAGAAAATTTACGAAAATTTTCGATAAATTATCTTAAAAAAATTATATCTTCTGATGATTACTATACATGCTATTAAGGTTTATTCGATAGAACTTGAATAACGTGAAATCTTTCGATCAGTCTGTATTCTCTTAAACAACAAACTGGGCTCGAAATCGAAAATTAAAAACTTTAACCCGTTTTTACGAAGAATCTAGACATATGTATGACGTCGATTTGAGGTTTGCCCCGTACCTTACACATACAAAAAACGCTCGAGTGCTTCTGTGCAATACATCGATATATATATAGTACTATATAATGGTACACGATGAATGCAGGATTCTTGACATGTTTTTGCAATAATTTATCCCTAACGGAACACGAGGCTGCTGCTGCTACTGTTTGCAGCGAGTAAAATTCATCCACTACATTTGCTTTTCTTGCATGAGCCGTTCAATACTTATCATGGCGACGCAACTTGAACCATTATTATTCGATTGATTAAACAAAACTCGAGGACTATGTATCAAAATCATGCGTCATTATCGTCTATTTTATATTCAACCACAAACACCGACAAAAATCAAAACTGCATCGGCTTTTTCTCGTCTTTTCTTTCGTCAACATTCTCTAATCGTTCGACGAAAAATTGAAATTACACGTGACAATTCTAGGGTCAACTGTGTCCGTTTGCGTAATCATTCGCCATTGATAGAACAAACATTCTCACTACCGCATAATTTCGTTGCATCGCAACCTACAATGAGATATTCGTTTTTCATTGAAATTCAAACGGTTGTTAAGAAGGTTCTGCATGCTTGAAATGACAATTCGTTTTAAGAAACCGAATGTCAATTTGTTTTCAAGAACTTTACAGTAGGTATTGAATTTTTTATATTTCAATTAACGTGATAAAGTTGATTAATTATAATTTTCTTCAAATAAAGTAACTTTAATTATTAGTTTTTTAATAATAAACAATTTTTACAAAAAAACTTTTTTTTTTCATTTGGTTAAATAACTTTCTACTTATATGCAAAAAATTAATTCGATTTGTTCATTTTTAACGAGTTTTTTTTCCATATTTTTCTCCTCTTCCGTAAGAAACACATGAAAAAATTGTAATCTTTGAAAATTACTTATATACGTGGTGAATTTGATTTAAAATTTGAAGGGAAATTATTAAAAATATGTACAATTTGATATTTTTTTTTCTCATAATTTGGACTTCTTTTTGTAAAACTATCCAGAACCTCCTAAAATTTGTATTAATGAGATTCTATCGAATGAATCATAATAGCATGTATGTATAAAGCATAAGTAAAATCATTAGATTTTTTCAAGATAGTTGTACCCGTACATTCCATTTCAAATGCTAGTGAAAGCTCCAAGCGTCATATATAGTTATAGGTTAACCCATTAACGCCGAGGTGATCAGAATTTTGACTAACTTTTCAACGTGTTTTTTTCATTATGTTATCGAACCAAAAAAATAATGCAATATTTCTATTGCTACGCGAAATTTGATGCTCTTTCAGAATCTGAGCTCAAAATTTGATTAGACGCCGAGAAAAAGATAATATGGCCGATTAAAGCGTGGGAAACGTGAAAATTTTTGAAAAAAAATTTTTTTTTTTCGCATTTTTTTTCACAATAATACCGCAAAGGTATCAACTTTTTACTATGATCAGAGGTAATTATGGCATTCGAACATTAATAGGAATTTTTTTCAGAAAATTTCATCGACGCGTTTTTTCAAAATGACGGCGAGAATGAAAAAATGTTATAAAAATCTTAATCTATCGTTTTCTTAAAAACTATAAACTTTAGAAAAAAATTTTTTTAGGGAAAAAATGTCTTAAAATTAGTAAAAAAATACTCTCGAATTTTTTCAGAATTTTTGGAGACAATTTTTGATTTTCGAAAATTTAAAAAAATCAAATTTTTCAAAAATACCTCAAAAGTTTTTGAAGTTGTGCTCTGGTGAAATTTTTGTTGCGTTGCCACGTCGACAGTGTTTTTGTTCTGTTTTTTTTTAGCCTGTACTACGTTTTTGATCACTTTCGATATTTTAATTAATTTTTGTATTATCGCGTCTCCTAATATTTTAAAAATTTGGTACACATCCTCCCAAATTATTTAATAAATAATGCTCAAGTTTTCATTTTATTTTCTCTGTTGTATCGCCATCCATTCTATTTTTGACGAAAAATGTGACGTAATCCCAATCAAGCATACGGTAATTATAACACTAAAGAACTTTTAAATGAATCTCCTGAATGTCAAAATTTGATAAGTATTTTTGTATATGCTCGTAAATTTTCATAGAAATCTTTCTTTTTTTCCGCTGAAAGTGACGCTTCCCCAAATTGTACATATACATAAGTATGGTTTTGAAGAAAATTCATGCAAATTTTCAAGAGTTCACCTCAAAAATCGTTTTACGTTAAAAAATCCTTAAAATTATTCGTCACTGATGATCGTGTTCTACTAATGAAGAGTCGGTTCATACATGCGCTATTCAAACGATGGGCAAATGTCTACTTCTACAAATAATGCCAATAATGTAGTTGATACTTACGGGGAGAGAAATGTTGTCATGGAAGTCAGGCATATGGTGGTCGAGCTCTTGTTTGATGGGGGCTTGGGTCTGAGACGATGGGGACATTGGCCGAGCCCCGTCTTCTATTTCGCCGCTAAGCGTATTGTTTAACTTTGGAATCACCGTAGGACTTGATTTGTAACTACACTGAGAGGATGCCTGAAAAAAAAAAATTCATTTTTTTTCCCCCAAGTATACGAGTAACGTCTATAAATATACGTGAAATTGAAGGAGAGCGGTGGACTAAATTAAAATGTAGAGAATTCGATGAAATTTCGACAGAATATTCTTTACAATGGAACAAGCGAATACATTTTTTTCTCTTAATTTTCGTCTACATAGTTTATGAGCAATTAAAGGTCAAACTTGTATTTTTATACACGGAGACTACGTCACGATAAAATTGAACGAAATCAGCCGAGGCGTTTCCGAATTATCCCCAAAAAACGGTTCCAGCTTTCTCGGTGTGCATCTTCCTCTAGAATAACTCGATTTTAACGCAATATGGGAGTTTTGTGCACGCCAAGAGATGCTCTTTCGATCGATATGAGTCGTCAAGAGATTTGATGACAGTCAATGGCCATTTACGAGGGAGGGGTTAGCAAAATCACGATTTGCTCTGACTCACTTAATCCTCTCCAGATCCAATTGGTGATCGGTCGGGATGGGACTAGTCCCATTCGAAAAGTTATTAAATTCGCTTAAAATGAACTCTTTTTGTTTTTTTTTAAATCGGTCAAAGTTTAATCAAGATCGCAAAAAAAAAAAAGTTTTGTTCCACTTCAATTGCTCAATACTGTATAAAAATATAACTTTAATCTTTAATTACTCATAAATTATGTGGATGAAAGTTTAAAAAAAAAATTGTATTCACTTATTTAATTGTAAAAATATTTTGTTTAAATTTCATTCAATGTTCGACATTTAAATTCTATATTTCGATTTAGGTCATCGCCTTCCTGTAAGGTGATTATTTTCCGCCTTCAGATATCATATACGTTATATTATCAATGAAAGCAATTACAATCACAACCGCTACAGGGGTTACGTTGCAATTGATCACTGACACAACAGGGATAAAGTAAGGACAAGTAAAATGGCATCGTGAGCGATTGCAGTTACAAACAGTTGCGCATTTATGTTTCACAATTGGAAATCATTTTTATTTTTTTTTCGTAATCGTTAAACGCTCGTGTCCCTCGATCGATTCTCCGATTAGATCGATGTTCACTCTGTTTTCGAAAGAAAACGTAAATGATAATTCGCGACGAGACACAAGAGCGAGACTACGCTAACGGCTGATTTCGTTGTGGGACATAATACAATAGTGCGAGCACGTACTCTTTCATTTTTCCATATTGAAAGTTGCAGCTTCTTATCAAACATCGGAAGAATATTCGCGACTTTTTTTTGCTCGGAAATAGTCATCGAAGAGCAAGATTACACGGTTTGCACGTATACAAAGTTGGGAATAAGAAAAAAAAAAAATTATCGCATTATATCGAAAAGAACGGAAAAGAAAAAATTCTTCCCGATTGGCTACGCGACTCGGCTTACATTATAGCTCGTTTCACTCGGTAAAATGTTATCGAAGCTGCATACTAGTTTTTAACATCATTGTTCTACGGCCCGAGTTTTCAAGGACAACGGGTGCTGCAAATCCCTGTCGGAAAAATGAGAGAGAGAGAGAGAGAGAGAGAGAGAGAGAGAGAGAGAGAGACAGACAGACAGACAGACAGACAGACAGAGAGCGAGCATGAGAGAGAGAAAGAGAAGCAGAGAGAGAGAGAGAGAAAAAAAGATGGGAAAAAACGTATTATCTTGAACGCCGAGAGCGCCGGGAGAACCAAAAGGATTTAGCTTCTACTCTCTAAATGGCTTCTGCCAGAGAAGGTAACGTTAAAAAAAACCTGGTGACTCAATGAGTCGGGAATCCTGATTTTGAAACCAGGTCAAACAAGAGTGTACGCGCTAGGACCTACGGGTAGTACGCGACTTTTTTCAAGTACAAAAGACCATAGGCTCGAGGTTTTTTTTGGCATATACGAATTTGCAGATGAGAGCGGAACGCGACTCACAAATTACTACGTACGAAGCGGCCTTATTAATACATTATTTAAGGAGGTTCTAGATGGTTTTACAAAATATAATCATATTATTCAAAAAAATTAATATTTCATCCTACATATCTTTTAAAAGATTTCTTGCATAATATTAATCCAATTCACCGCATATTTAAAAAGTTATTAATTTTCGAAAATTGCAACTTTTTCACGTGTTCTTACGAGGAAAGATAAAAATATGCAAAAAAAGCACATTTAAGATGAACTAATCGGATTAATTTTTTGTATATGAATAGAATATCATTTTATCAAATTAAAAAAAAAAAAAACTTTATAAAAATTGTTTATTATTATTAAAAA
>JABMBV010080820.1:0-12681 GCA_018906735.1 Mesochorus sp. PSUC_FEM 10030011 | reverse complement strand
GTTATATGACTATTTTTTCTTTCTTTATATTATTTAAATTTTTACATTTTTTAATATATGAATTGTTTATCGAAAAAGATGCTTTCTCTCCTCTATAGTAGTTTCCAGTTTCGAACGATAAATATCAACCTTTTTTTCTCGTTTTTGATAATAAAATCAATAGAAATCACAGAAAAAACCAATTACGAATATGTATGTATTTTTTTTTAAATACACCAATGCATGAAAATAAATACAAAGATTTTTATTTATGTTTTTTATCACAAAAATAAAAAAATTATGAACTGAGTCGCATTTATAATTTAATTCTTACAAATATTGTAAAAAAAAATGCAAATTAAAAAAAACGAATTTATGAAAGAAAAAATAACTACGAAAATAGCTTAAAGCCATCAAAATGGCTTTTGGTCCTCTGGAGATTTAAATTTCCGTCACTCTGGTATTTCACGATCGAATGGATTTTCAACCGAACTACAGTTGAATTTATTTGGTATATAAATTTGATAAATTTATTTAGTCGCCCAGTTATATATATACGTGTGTTTGCGTATTTAATTATAGAGATGAGCAAATTATGCCATTAGATAGATGTTCGAATTTGTATTATACATTTTCATACGTTGCCATTTATATAATAATACGATTAATTTTGAAATTATTCTACCCTGGTATAATTCACTTTACCAAAATTACTGCGGATATAATTGATATCACGGGACTTGTAATGAGTGGACGAGTAAATTTGAAAAAGGATTTTTTTTTGTTTATGGATATAATGAGTGAAATTTTTTACATTTTATTTTTCATTCGTATCATGTTTGAAACGATAAATTAGGTTTTTTTTGCAGTTTTATTTTAATATCCCAAGTACAAGAGATTCGAGAGTTTATATACTCTCCCACCATCATTGTTCTTCTTCTTCTTCTTCTTCTTCTTCTTTTCTTCGATAGCTCCAAGTATAATAACAAGTTTGAAGAATTTATACGTTCTATAATTTACCCTGAACCTTCCTCGTCGTCATTTTCCAGCCTTTTTGTATACACGACCGCAAACTTTTCTTCCCGCGTAATCTCTTTTATAAATCGGCTTGTACGTCAAACTCTTTAGTTCGAAAAAGTTGGCTGTTTTTTTTTTCTTGCCCTTTCTTTCACCTGTCGATGAAGAAGAATGAGATGCAGACGAAAAAACTTGTCACTTGCGCCGAGGTACACTAAGATTGAACATTCCGCACACATGATTTTTAATCTAGCCATCTTGAACGATGATTTATCATTTTATTATCGAGTCAAAAGACTCGACCGTGTCTCAACGACGAGTTAATGAAAAAGAAAAGTTTTAGCGAGTTGGCCACTTTACTATACCATCAGGCAGAAAACTGACTACGAAGTCGTTATTTTTTCAACTTCAATACCTTTTTACATGACAATTTTTTTGAAATAATTTATTTTTCAAAAGTTTTATTATGCTTTTTCACGTATATTAAATTAATTCAAAAAAGTCTACTTCCCCTCTTTAGACAAAATTAGAAGAAATTAGCCATTTTTTTAAATCCAGACCCTTCTTCAATTTTTTCAAAAAATACCACCTTAAAAATAAAAAATAAAAGATTTTTTTTTTCTTAAACATTCTTTGAAATGTGTAGAATTAAAACCAATTTTTTATAACGATAATTGAAACCTTTTTCTAATGTTAAAAAATTCGATTACGAGTACGCATTTTGTTTGGTTCTAGAAATAATTTTTTTTTTAATCTGCGTGTCAAAAATTACTCATTCAATTTTCATCGGATCGACTTGAAAATTTGCACAATTCTTCTCCACAGTATAAACCAAGGATGTACGTAAAATTTTTTTCGGTAGAGCTGTTATTTTATTTTTGGTGCACAAATTAACTTTTTTTCTAACTTTTTTTACCCCGAAAAATTCCTTCTTTTTTAAATGCCTATTTTGAAATGAATATTTCGACTCCTGCGCGGTGAAATCTTTTAAAATTTCGCGAGCTGTTAGATATCACTGTTCTCATTGTGTGACGCAAATTTAAAAGAATTCTATCGATAACAAATTTTGCATACAACGTCCTTAATTTTGCATATGTGAAGAATATCGGGTTTTGGCAAGTTGTACAATGATCAACAGTCTCGAATGTGTGTATAGGGTGTGTGTGTAGGCTGAAAAAGGTTGAAACCCCTGACTTTGTCGTAGCGTGGTTTGACGCTCGGCGCGTCTATTAAATTAATGTCGCTGCTCACCTCAGCAGACGAGACGACGTGCGACACTCTCGACATACCACTATAACGCTTTTACTGTCACCTTAATATATTATATATGTATAATGTACACACATACGCGATATACAACATCGTCAATATATATAGAGAGAGAGAGAGAGAAATGGACAACTCATATTCTCACGACGAAAGAATTCAATTTGAAAGATGACGTTGATGCGGTCCACCTGGACGAACGCCATCAACGACGTTCTTTTTTCACTTCTCTTCTCGTCTCTCACACGCTTCATCGGCATTTTATAGGAGAGAAAATGGCCGGGAAGGGTCTATATGTATATAGTAAACGCAATATGGGAGGGAAAACGCGAGTCTTCCGCGTAAGCCCTTCGATGATCTGTCAACGATTTGATATGACATCACATTTCAGGCAAAATAAATGGTCTCGCTCGTGAAACACGTACGGCTCTCCTGTTTTCGTATAATCATCGCACTATTTTTTTTTTCTCATACACCAGCATTTTTTCTTTCTTTTTTTATATCGATATTAATTTTTATAATATTTTGACAAAAATAGTATTTATTTATTAAATGAAGGAAGAATTTACCACTTATGTAAATTAATATTTCTCGGGGTTGATTATAAAAGATAGAAAAAGTATGAAACTATACGTCATCACAGAATATTTTCATGAAATTGACTCGATTGTACGATTTGTTTTTTTATCGAGTATTTTAAGGATATCCCGAAGGTTTTTCCCCACTCGTGAGACAGCGATTGGCGTATACAACCGAGTATGTGTAGCATAATAATAATAATAGTAATGATAACAATAACAATAATAATAACAATGATAATAATAAAGAGCGCATAATGGCGTTATACACGCGCGTAAATGGCGTGCAGTGAATAATCAGCTGATTTTATGTGCATTTAAATTCGCGTTGTTCTCGCGCGTACGTGAAACTCGTTCGATGCAGGTCGGAGAATTCGGGGATATAAAAAAGTGCGTGCTTTCGGTAATTTTTGTTAATGACATTGCATCGACATATCTATATATATTTTTAATGCGGAAGGAAATGTTGGGTCCTTTTTACAGTCCCTCGGAATAGATCTGTATCCCAAGGACATTATAAGGCCACATACATTGTCGTTGAGGGTCGCTCGTATTATTATTCTCTTTCCTTCCCCCCACTCTCAACTCAAACGTGCGAATTTACCAATTACATAATTTCGCGTATGAAACGGTGGGAAGAAGATGCGAAAATTCAGGTGTGAATGAATTATTAAGTTCTGTCGCTCTTTCTCTCTCTCTCTCTCCTTCTTACTCTCTCTTATCCCGTATTCGCGGTGTTGCGTGAGTCCTTGAGAGCAGCGCGATCTCCCGCGGCGCAAAGCAGGCGGAAGAAGCCTTTGCGCATCAGGAATAAAAAAAAAAAAAACGGGTTGTCGCTCTCCTTTGGATTTGTTTATTTAATTTTTTTTCATCGAAAGCATCAGCATTTTTCGGGGGTCCATTGTTCGCGCGCTTGTTCACTCGCGATATACGTATGCGGAAACGAGCTCTCGTTGTGTAATGAGTTGCCGATAATTTACACTTAAAAACGGGTTATTTCGTATGCGTCAATAGCACCACTTGTGAAAATACCTTTATATACATGTAAAACGTGTGTAGATCGGGATTCAACGGCATGCTCGACTAAAGGGTGTCCCCCAAGAGTTCCTTGCTCTCTGCATAGCACATAAGCCCTTATATTTATTATTTTATTTATTTTTTTTTTTCAATTTCTTTTTAGTACGATGCCTCGTATTTTAATACACACGTGTGGCGTAATGAGGATTGGCTAGCACATACTTTTGGAAGAAAATAAATTGTTCACTAAATAAAAATGTCTGTGATTCGCATACATATTTCTTTCAGGTTGAAAAAAGAATCGGTAAAGCAAAAAATACTGAAAGGACCTGCAAGTAACAAAAATATAATTGAATTAATAACATTCCAGCAAGTTTAATTTACGAATATATATGTGCTGATTCACAATTGAATTTCAATCAATCCTCGTAATTTTTAAAAGATATTATATCCCATGACAAATTCTCGTGTATCTGTGACTCAATGTCAAGTTTAGAATAATTGCAATAAATAAATTACGCGCTTCCGCGCGAGTCCTCTTCTTTCATTCTCTTTTGGTCCCGCGTAAGTAATATGCACGACGGTATATATAGTTGAAGAAGAAGAAGAAAAAAAAAGACAATCTTTGATTCACGTCAGAACGTGCCTCGTAAATCATCGGTATCCACCATTGAAAGACCAGCAGAGTGTGACGGTGACAGCAAAATGATTTCACCCTGGCAATGATCCAGGAAACTCTTGGATGAGTATCGCGGATCCACGCGCGCTCATATAGCGAGAAATGTCCACCTTTTGCACTGTTTACTTGTATATATACACACACTTTCTCACACACGCACACAAAGACCTCAAGAGATGGCGCACAGCGAGAGATGGACAAAGATCCTTAATGCTCGCCTCGCCGCTGGATGTTTCTATTCAAATATCGATACATGTGTGAGTTTATGTGTGTGTGTGTGTGTGTGCTTATGGTACACAAACGGCAGTCAGCCCTATCGTGAAAAGGATATCTCAGCCATGGGTTCATAAGACTAAAGTGTTTCCGCGTGGTCGCGCCTCAATCACTTTATTCCAAAGCAAATTACACGAATTACATTACCTCAAATTAATCTCAATTTCATTGCGCGAATAGCTTAATATCGTCATCAGAAAAATTATGGCATTCAAGGTTGTGCTTTTAAATGATTTTTAATATAAATTCTTGAGCATTTGCACGAACTTTCTTCAACATTATTCTCGGGGGTGTGTAAAATTTTAGAAAATTTCACCATTGAGAAATCTTTTTAAAAATCGCAATTTTTTCTTCCACAAAAGCTCATATTGAAGTTACAATAGATGGAGAAATCTTTTTTTAATTTTTCACACATTTTATAATACGATACGCAGGAAGATTTGACGAAAATTAAAAAAAAAAATTGTCTTTAAAATATAATATCTGAGGATTTTACTTTTGCATTATATATTTAATAAAATTTGAATGCAATTGTCGTGCACGTGCAACACTTTGAGAACCGGATGGTATTTGTAAATTCGTTGCAAAAAATGATACAATTTACATTTTGAATGAGCCATTGTGAATTTCTCAATGTTTTTTTTTCTTTTAATTAGAAAGAAACAAAAAGGTTAATCAGAAACGTTATTTCGTTTGTTGATAGTGTGAATTATGATTATTGTTTAGCGTAAACTTTCATTTACAAAAATTAACAGAAACAATTCAAAAAATGGAAGTGAATTTTTATAATCCTCAAGTCGTTTTCATTATGGTCATATTTTTCAGGGTAGTTCAATAAAAAATGAGTGCATATATTATTGCATGCTCTGTGTGCTATATTATTTTAATAGTTGGATATGGGAAATGAGGCTTTATGCGGACTTTATTGTTCGGGTTAGCCTTTGGTCATACGAGCTACTATATGTATATATTTCAGGGTTTTCTTGATCTGTCTGTTCCGGTGCAATGTGTGGTAAGTCAACATGTATGTGTGTTCTTCTGTTGGTGTCGACGTTCATCCATTCAAGAATAGAGAGGGAGAGAGAGAGAGAGAGAGTGAGAAAAAAAGGGAAAGGAGAAGAAAAAGAGAGGGCAATATATAACCGGAAGGATATTGCGCAAACGGAAATGCATGCGGCCCAGGGTAGTCTTTGTTTTCTCGGTTCTCCATTCAGGAATGCACCTGAAGTAGAGACCGCACGGACAATGAGGATAAGGGACCGCGAGCGCGCGTCCGCACGAGGATATCCCCGGACTATATAGCAGAATGCAAAGGATGTGGAAAATTATAATCCTACGTACAAGTTATCCATAGCATATACTGACAATGTATCATACATTTCATCACACACGTATAACACAAGATCAACGTATATATGTGTGTGTTTATCAATGAAAAAAAAATTGCATCCGAAGGTTTATTGATAATAAACTTATTATGATATGTTCATTAGTGTAAATGCCCTAATGCCATACTAGAATTTAATTATTTTAAATGAAATTTATTTAAATATAATTAAAGCCAGGATACCGCGTTGAAAATTTGAAAAACACAAACATTTTTTTTGGCCTAAAAAATTCTTTGAAATGTGAAGAATTAAAAATATTTTTTGTCATAACGGTGCCTGAAACCTTTTTCTAATATTATAAACGATTATGATTAAGCGTTCTTTTGGTTCTAGAAACGATGTTCTTTAAGTTAGTGTATCAATTTACTCATTCAATTTTCATCGGATCGTCTTGAAAAATTTGCATAATTATTCTTCATAGCATAATCTAAGAATGTACGTAGGATTTTTTTGGTAGAAAAAAATTCAAATTTTTTAAAAAAATATCTTGCTCTTAATGAGAAAAAATTTTTATTTTTGTTATATACTGTGGTCCCACTTACAAGAGGCAATTTTTAAGTTTTCCAATATTAAAATTATTTTTTTCAAGTTGAATTATAAGTGAAAAAATTGATTTAAGGTATTTATTACATTATTATATGTTAATATCGAAAAACTTCAAAATAGCCTCCAAATAAAAAAAAATGTTCTTCATAAATAGAACATTTAATTGAATGAATCAAATAAATTTAAATTTAAAGTCCAAAAAAAAATTGTCATCGTAAAAAGCTTCATAAATAAAAACAGTAATAATTGAGGTTGTTTAATATATTAGCAGTTTTACAATTGTTAAAAAAAATATATATCTATTTTGCATATATCCTTGGCATAAATGTCGAGAGAGAGAATTCTCAGTCTTGGGGCGTATTGCAAAGTCACTCGTTAACGCGCGTCCCTCGAACCCTGCGTGAGATGGACGATCTGGTCGCTCCGAGTCGGCATACAATGGCATATTAATGGCTGTCGGTAGCGCCGATAAATTTTCAGTGGTGGTAGTGGGCGCGCGCGCACATATACGAAGAGCTCACGAGAGAGCATCCGATATTGTTGGTAACGACCGTGTTCTTCTGGCTCATTCGTATATACCGCGGCGTCAGGACATGGAATTATCTATTTAACCGAAGGTCCTTTGGAGAGAATTAGTCCAATATGTATTAGGTGCTGTTGTAAATTAGTTCGATAACGATAAAACGGAGAGAAATAATTTGAGAACGAAACATATGAGTTTCGTCGAATGTAATAGTATGCGAGCGTATTTTTTTTTGGTTCACAGGCACTCGAATACAAATTTGATAATCTTATCTTTGATGAAAGGCACTGGGATTAATCGGACGATTTTAGAAAGTAGCTTCCAACCTCTAACCCATTGCATAAATATATCAAATAAAAATTATTACTATAATGAAAAGAAAATTTGCGACGAGAAAACAGGAGTATTTTCTGAGTAAGCATCAGCAAGAAATTACGGTAAACGTAACTATACATATATATTTAAGGAAAGAGAGAATGAGATTAGGACTCTCACGTGTCTGAGTTCGTGTTCCGGTGACGAGAGACAGATTTTCTCGACTTTAATTGCTAATCTCTCGTAGGTAAAACACACACACACACATGAAAAAAAGCCGAAAGAGGAGAAGAGAGAGATCACGTGAGGAGAATTACTCGTGAATTTTTTTGCTCGTTCGAGATCGCAAAAAGAGTTAACCCGGCTCGTGCGTTATCTCTCGACTCAAGAGATGACCCACCGGCGGAGAGTTCGCTCTTCGTCGAGATATCTCCCTTGTCTCGCGGATTACGGAGGCTTCCGTAGTACAGTCAGGTCTATCGAGGATCGGCATCGCAGACTTGAAAGATAAATCGTATTATTTTAATAAAGAAAGGGCAAATTAAATTTTTCAAGAACTTTCTAAATAATAATCTATGTCATTTTCAAGCAAATTAATGATGTTCCCTAAGTAAAATAGAAAAAAAAAATAAATAAACACACACGAAGTGAGTATAAACATTGAAAATCTTGTAGATTTTTTTTCCATTGTATATTGATAGTATTTTTTTTAAATTTTATTTATGCAAATTAAATATTTGACAGAGGCTTTTTTGAGGGATTAAAAAAAATTGTTTCGAAGTTGAACATGAATGGCGTGACTGTACTCTGGCAGCTTCCTCAAAGATGCGTATATATGATAGTGTAGAGAAGCGCGACACAAAACTGTCTCGCGATCTCTTGAGCGCGCACGTATATTATTTCCGCGTGTATATGTGCAGACGCGTGAGAAAGGTCAGTGCACACGGACAATATCCTTTAGGAGTTCAAAAATGTATTAACCATTGAACGGCATCAATAATTCCACGTGTTATTACCTGAAAATTTTGTCTGCGCCCTCATTCTTTTTTCCTCAAAATTATTATCAATATTATCGGTACCGCACATTGTCTCGCGTGTAAGTTATCATTATATCGCGTGTCTCGGGTCATAGGGTGTCTCGTTGATCTCGCCGTCTCTCTCGAGGAATTTAAAAAATGACAAATATTATATAGTGCGGACCGACCGTGTCTCGGGACGCTGCATTCGGGCCAATCCCCCGAGAATTTCTAAAACTCTCTGCGCGAAAAGGGTCGCGAAGAATTTTTTCGAAAAATTCACTCTCGCCTTTCGATGATTATTGTTCGACGGAGGCCCCCAAGAACAAGAGAGCGAGAGAAGGACCAGAATTGGAGAAAAAAGGATCGCGACGCCACCACCAGCGCGTTTACCACCTCTATTAAGTCGTTACGACTCTGCGTGCGCCCCCCCCTCCCTTTCCTTCTCTTTCCTCTCTACATATAAACTCTTTCTCCCTGTCTCTCTTCTTCTTTCTCCTTTCTCTTGGCCCTCTCTCCTTACTCAGCGTGTTCCGTTTCGCGGTAGCTGATTAAATTCGGCGCTGTGATTTCTCGGCTCTTATCCTCTCCTTCTCTTGCTCATGCTCTCTCCCTCTTTCTTTTCCTCCTTGGGACTCTTTTACCTTCTTGACTAGAAAGAAAGAGAGAGAGAGCCGATCGCAAAGGATTCCGGAACAACGACAAATTCGTGAGGGGGATTCCGCCCGAAGGCTGATCGTCTCTCCACGAAGTCCTCGACGATTCTCTTTTCCCCATTCTCCCTGTTCTCTTATTTCTCTTTGAAGAGAAACAAGAAAGAGTGTTAGAGAGAGAGAGAGGAGGGGGAGAGAGAGAGAGAGAGAGAGGAAGATCGTCAGACTTGCAGAACTCTTCATTTCTTGTTCCAGGAAAATGCAATCCGTGACTGACCCTTTTGGGATACTTCAGGCTATTACATTTGTAATGACAAGATTTATCGTCACATACGAGATAAAAGATTAATAATTTTATCTATTAATGTTACAATTTCAATTATTCGTCATAAAATTTTTTTATTTTAGATTATACAAATTTTATATATGATTGGATGTGGTGGATTATTTTACGAATCCGATAGATCGAATGTTCTTTATTTTTTTAATTATGAAAAAGAATACATATAGGACACGGAGCCTCGTTTTACTAAGTTTTTCTAGACACGAGATATATTTTGCGATCTCGTGATAGCCCTCGGTGCCACTATTAGAACCGCGTTCGTATCCAAGAATTCTTTTTTTTTTTTCTTAAATTTTTATTTCGCTTTTTCGGTTTGTGGTAGCTTGGAGGCACGTCGACCTCTATCTCGAAGATTTTAGAGTTCCTCTCTCGTGCGGGGGTTTCTGACCCTGTCTAGGAATTCTACCTATTTTAACAATTACTCACCTATGCCGAAATATGAGAGGGAGGAAAAGGATACTCAGATAATGTGCGCAAGGGCTGAAAGAGTTTTGATTTTTTTTTTTTTTTGACGGAGAAAAGAGAGACGGTTTGGTATTGAACGAATGGTCAGATAATGCATCAATTGCTTAGGTCAGTCAAAGAATTGATTCTATTCACTTCATTTGATATTTTTTTTTCGAGAAAATAAAATAAAAAGAGTAAAATCGCGTGTGTGTGTATGACTGAATATATTTTCTTCTTTTTTTCTGACGCCTGATCTAATGAATAACACTCGAAAATTATACACGGTTGTTTAGTTGTGTATGGAAGAGTAGAAAGAGACAGAGAGAGAGAGGGAGCGTGCATAATGAAGCGAATAAAAAAAAGTGGAAAAGAGAATGAGGAACGGCGCGAAAATGAGGGGCAAACACAGAAAGAAACTCTTGACGAAATCGGCGCGGTGGCAGCAGCGGGCTCGTCGCTGTTTTGTGTCCCGGTAGACATTATTGTCTCGCAAAACTTTTGCCAAACCGACAAACACACAATATCGTTTTTTTCCTGCGTCTTATTCTTGAAATTTCTCAAATAGTGAGAAAAAAATAAAAAAATATTGATGGAGCTTTAGAGCCCCCGAGGAGAGAAAATAATGATAGCTGAGGCGTGAGGCCACGGGGACTTTGGTCAACTCCTTTTTGCACTTCACGTCTATCCACTTATTATCTTTGCTCGGGAGATCCGGCGCACGAAGAACAGTCACAAATTTTGGCGCCGTTAATGCAGCCGCAAAATTAGCTAGAACTCAAATGATTTTTGGCTATTGAATTCAAGCACGCGAATCGATATTGCTATGAAGAAATTTTCCTTACATTCAATACAAGCATGAATGTATACAAATAATGAATTTTAATTTACATTTTTTTTTAAAGTTCATTGATACATTTATTTGGGAGTTTGTCAATCGTTTAAATAGAGTGAAATTACGAATTGATTGACAATCGATCGACGATAAAAACCAGCAAGTAAATACGTGAAATCGGTCAAAGGGATACAAAAATTGTTAAGCATTAAAAAGCAGTGCCGTTAATTTTTAAGTGGTGTCGTGTATTTTTAAAACAAATGGATCAAAATCTTAAGCCACTCTTTTGGCTCTTTTTTATTAACGCTTTGAGCGATGTATCGTTGCGGTTCGTAAATTGCATAAAAGAGAGATCGAGACTATGCAGTTTTTGGCTGGCGTGCAGCTTAGTATAGATTGCAGCGTGTCGTCTCGAGAGAGAGAGAGAGAGAGAGAGAGAAAAAAACAAAAAAGGATCTCTCTCTCTTTTTCTTTTTTAAAATTTTACCGCCCGAAGTTGCTTCGTGTATCGTCGGCGTAGGGGTGATCAGGCGTCGTCTGGACTATTGTTTACTCTCTCTTCACTTTTCGTCTAGCCCGCGAAAGCCCTAGAGGTTTATCGAGACTCGTGCTCTTGTTTCACAGCCTCCGAGCTTTGAAAAATTATATTTCGGGCGAAATCCATTATTGAATTTTGCATGATATATTACAAAAAAAGCAGTCCTTACTGAAAAACAGTCATTAGCCTTCAATTAAAGAAGATCATTTATTTCGGTGATTATATTTAATATCAATATTACTTCATAATTGCGATCTGAGTGTTCGTGATAATATTTCACTCCACAGCAGAGATGATTTTTTAATTTTTTATAATTTACTGAACAAGAAATAATTTTGTACTAATAATAATCATTTATTTCATAATATTATTAGCGAAATTATAGAAAAAAATAATTATGAAAACTTTTTTTTTTTTAATAGGAGCAACATATAAACGTCTCTGAATATAATAATTTTTATTATCATTTAAATATTCTTGATTAAGTCAATAAATTTTGATAAAAGAATTAGAATAAAATGAATCATTTGTTGTTGATTAAAAAAAAAGGATGGATTCGCGAACTGTCCGATTCAATGTACATATATTGGTATACATTATAATTGTAAAACTGCATGACAGAATTGCGTTGCATGCATATAGTATTCGGGAAGCAAACGAGGTGGAAAAAAAAAGGAAACTCGAAGTTTTGTTAGCTGGAGGGTTCGAGTTTCATGAAGACATCGATGCTCACCCACGCATCTTGATACTTGGACACTGTTTTCTCTACACATAAGCAATACTATTTTATTATGTCGAGTGCATATACAAAACGTGTGTGTACACATAAATGCACCTACAAGTTTGTGTTATTCCAGCGAGTACAGCGGGCATTGTATCGAGAGGTAATTTCTCATTGTAGGTGGAGAAGTTGGATATGGAGAGTAGGGAAATCTCGCAAAGAGGCACAAACACACACGCTCAAACGAAGAAAAGATCGAAAGGAGTTATTGACTCGTTCGATCCTCCGTTCGGTTACGCCCCTCCGTGCGCGCTCGCGTTCCTCTCCCCGAGACCTACCTCAACAACTTATTGAGTTACAATCTTGCCCCGAGAGCATGGTACAGACGATCCTTGCCGTTGCCCTGTCCAAAGTGCGTATGACAAATGAAGCCCAAAAAAAATTCGATCGGAAGCGTTCGCACACTACATCGATGTGCTCTAACAATTATGTACAATCATATTTATACTTGACTAAAAGTTGTCTTATCTTTTATATTTTTAAATACATT